>PVIU01003075.1:0-154108 GCA_004026605.1 Ondatra zibethicus
GACAGTGCCATGGTAGCCAGAGTGTGTCATTGCCAGAGAGAGGACAGTACCATGGAAGCCAGCGTGTGTCATTGCCAGAGAGAGGACAGTGCCAGGGAAGCCAGAGTGTGTCATTGCCAGAGAGAGGACAGTACCATGGAAGCCGGAGTGTGTCATTGCCAGAGAGAGGACAGTGCCATGGAAGCCGGAGTGTGTCATTGCCAGAGAGAAGACAGTGCCATGGAAGCCGGGGTGTGTCATTGCCAGAGAGAGGACAGTGCCATGGTAGCCGGAGTGTGTCATTGCCAGAGAGAGGACAGTGCCATGGTAGACGGAGTGTGTCATTGCCAGAGAGAGGACAGTGCCATGGAAGCCAGAGTGTGCCACTAACAGAAAAAGTCACTCTGAGGATTATGTCAAGAATAAAGGATTTACAAGGAAGCTGCAAAGGAGCACTGAACTCAAACCACAGCATTGCTCACGTATCATCCTCTAGGCTGTGGTGTGTGTGTGTGAGAAAGAGAGAAGGCTGTCAGAGGAGAAACTGAGACCCAAGACTTTAGGTGTCTGTGTACACAGCCAGTCAGGATACTGCTAACGTCTAAGAAGACATTTATTTATTGTTCCTTTACACCCCTGCAGGCATCTTTGTGTTGCTCACTGCATCTAACCACAGGGGTTAACGGGAGACTTACAGGTGGCCAACAAAGAAAAATAATAGAATTCATAATCTATATAGGACATCTAGTTAGTGTGTATTGGAGGTGCACAGATGCACATATAGAACTAGAGTGCTATGCAGTGATAATTGTTCTATAAACAATGGGTGGTTCAGTCACCAGAGTACAGAAACGTACTGGATTTTCCTCTTTAATTTTTCCTTTGCATGGATAAAAGCTATGAAACTGCCAGCATTCTTACAAATGTGACCTGAGTAGCCAGCACTTGCTTCAGCTGTATAAATTGAATTAGACTGTTTAATAGAGTCACGGTGCTGGTGCAGAAACACTGGATCTGATGAATAGAAACAGGTCCACCATGATTATAGCTCACTTTTCAATTATCCATGGTAGTTTTAGGTGAAGAGACAGGGAAAGAAAGATTGGAGTATACACTTAAAATCCCATTTTAATGAACAGTGAAAACTTTGCTCCGTATTTTATCAGAACTGCTGGAAATGCAATGTAAATAAGATTGGGTATATTCTTACTTGTTTTATGGCTCTCATTCCCTAGGGGAGAGGCTGGCATAGGGAGAAAGGAGCCAGGAGAAACAAAGACAGGCCGGAAAGTGTACTAATCGAGGAGATGCTAACTTATTGCATGAGATTTTTATGATCTAAGCTTTAAGAAACTATGCTGAGATATATCTATGCCCAGCTCAGGGGCATGAGCTGAGCACACAGGTTCTGGGTACTTTCCTAAAAGCCTTTGTGGTTCATTGGAAAAAATATTAAGCTCGGTGCCAAAGGACGGAGGTCCAAGCACTGATCTACCACCCGTGCTCCTCCAGTCTTCTCAAATGTTGTGTTCTCTTTTAAAGAGTGTATATGGAAACACTGCAAACGTGAAGGCACAAAATAAAAGTCAATAGCCACTAGCCACTGCTGTCCCCGCGACTCCTGGGTGTGAGCAAGGACATTTCATTTGCAGGGGAGAGAAGAGGTGTGTCTGTGGAGATCTCATGGTATCTTTTGCAATAAATGCGAAAGTTTGACTGATAGTTCTAATTCATATCGGTAAGATCATCTTTAACGGGTCATGATAGTGACTACATCTATTACATATATGGGGTGTTTGTTTTATCTCTGTCTTCCTGTGAACCTGGCCTAAGGAAGAATATAATTTTGAGGAGGAGTGGGAGATGGACGGGAAAGGGGAGACAACTCTTAATAGACTAGATTGCAAAAGATGCCATTCTGGACGCACTGAGAAAGTCCAATCTTCACTCACACAAAGTTTAGGGAGACTACATAGGCAGATTTCTAACTTCATCACCGTAGTACAGACACTGTTTGTATTTTGTTATATTTTATTTTTAATCTAGGCATTACTTCATAGACTCTTAAGAGATCTATAAAGTTCTCTATACATTGCTGTCAGGAATGTTGTTATTAGCATCTGCTCATCCCCTAAAATGAAGAGACAGTTTCAATCACTACAATGACAGGGTCAAAGTGCCTCTGAAAACCCAGGGTGGCACACCCTGGGTGTCTCATTTTCTTGGGCCGTTTTGCCCTGACCTCTCTAACCAGAATGATGTAAAGAACACAAGACTCTCTGTTTGAAAACATGCACAGCTTTTCCAGGCTTGAAAATTAAACCATAAAAAGTTTACTGAAAAAAAAAAAACCTTTAAAAAGCTCCTTAAAACCTCACACCATAATTGCTCCCCACCAAGCGTGGGCACTTGCTAGCTGCATGTAGTGGCACCGTGACAAATGTATCAAAACTGAGTGCAGGCTATACTCAGAGAAAGAAAAGTCTTCCGCTGGCCATCTGTGAAAATAAGGCATGTGGCCATTAAATGCAGAGGCTGTAAATATACACAAACTCCATGAAGCAAATGGCAAAAAAGGACCAAACTTCAAACTCAAACAAATCAAAATGTTTAATGCATACTTACCGCTGCTGGAAGAAACAGCTCTGATCTTTGCAGTCTGTAAACTCGGCATGTATTTCAATTAAATACCCCCAGAAAGGAGAGCAAGCAAAAGAGAGGGAGAGAGAAAGAAAGAAAGGAAGGAAAAGATACAGAAGAACACTGCCTGGGACAAAAAGATCTAGATGGCCTGCACTCAATTTCATGATGCAGAGATCCCCTCTACCTGGCTCCCGCCAGTCAAGAATGTCCCCCGGAGTTATTGAGGGGGTGACATATAGGGTGACACATGAGTGATGACATAACACCCATTTGCCTCTCTCTCTCTCTCTCTGTCTCTCTCTCTCTCTCTCTCTGTCTCTCTCTCTCTTTCTTTCTTTCTTTTTTCCAGTCCTGGGTTTTTGAAAACTGGCTGTTCTGTGCTGATAATATTCACCGAAGAGTCTCCTCCCGACTCTTGTCCCATAATAATGGTTTGCTGTCTAAGAAGCTGAGAATTGGAGGCTTTGTAAATGTAAAACAAAAGCAAAGGACACCTGAGGTTTAGATGGTTCCATGCATCGAAGTCTGGTCTGGTTTCTGTAATGGTCACGCCCAGACGGCAGGTCTCTAGCCATGCCACATACATTTGCAGAGAACAGAGACTCCCATCATAAAAGAAAAGCAAATATTCACCCCCGGACTTTATATGTCTTTTAATTAAAATCACTAAGTCATTATATACAAATATAAAGATTAAGGTAATATAGATATACTTTCATATAAGAAAATTAGTAATCACTTATGTTATGTCTGTTATTTTAATTGGTTCCTAGGCAAATTCTAATCACAAGATTGAAAAGATTAGGTTCATTCTCTCTCTGTGTTTGTGTTTCTCTCTCCCTCCCCCCCCTCTCTCTCTCTCTCTCTCTCTCTCACACACACACACACACACACACACACACACACACACAGCCAATCTGACTGACAGATGCAGGCTTGGAAGACTCTCCCCTCTTTCCTCCCCTGAAGGGCTTACCTGCCATGCCTACCTCTTTTGCAAAACTATTCTCTAATAACTGACAAATGCAGTCCTAAATTGGCCTTATGATTATTTTAGTTCACACCAATATTTACCATTAACTGAAAGCATCTTCTACTGAATGGAGATATGTGTGTGTTCCTTTCCACTCACTATTTCAAAGGAAAGCTCCTAGCTCAAGAGTCCTCCCAGCCTTCCTTTTATCTCCAGGAAGGAGTGTGTGTTAGATACCTCTGCTAGATTCCCTGTGTCAGTTTCTGAGGCGCTAACACTATCCACCGCATCCATCAGATGGCCGGCAAAGCATCCGTGAGGAATGATGGATGGAAATTATCACTGGAGTACCATCGGATGCACTCACTGCCATTTGTAAATAATGCTCTCAAACTACCCACCTTTCTTTCCCATTATTAAACATCTGCATTAAGTCAACACTGGTCACTGTCATTTCAGGTTTGGTACTCTGTTAAAGGGACAGAAGAGGGTGAAGCTCCTGAGAGGAGAGTTTCAGAATGCCACCATGAAAAAATTAATCTGCTTGCAAATTACCCTGTGCATTCCTGGGTAGGGCTTCTTATGAATTTGACTCCTGTGGCCCTCAAGTGAACTGTGATTTAAAACAAGTGCACTACTGGCCATCGCACTCACCCTTCTACGGAAAGCTGCCGAGGGATTTTCTCGAGCTTCAGAGGTATTCCCCTAGCAGCGATTTGCAATTATAGTTGGATGCACAGCATGTATAAATGTTGCTAGTACAGGGACTGTAGGCCATTTCTGGTAAATAAATTCTCAGCTTTAGGAAATAAATGCACCCTCGCGTGCTTACTTTTCTTACTTTACAAGCGTTACATGAGAAAAGCAGGACAGGAGTCCATCTTAACGTGTATGGAAAGCATGTATGTGAACACAGTCATAGGCTCTGGCCTGTTGTCAAGCAGTGTTTTCCTGTGCCCAAGGTTTGATATTATTTCATTTTCTGTGAGCCACAGGTGATGTAGTAGGCCCTGGATGTGTAGTGTTGGGAGACCTAAAGGCAGGCAGGGGCAATGGTTATGAAGAACAACTCAGGCTGATAGATATTTGTGAACTCCAATGCCGTTTTTATGCAATAGCTGGGCTGACTAGTGCCTTTTGCTGTGCAATACCTACTTGACACTTCTTTTTTCCTCTACTAAGGCCATCTTTAATTTCAAAGTGTCACTTGACCTCAGAGAGAGAGAGAGAGAGAGATTCTCTAATTCCATTACAGAAAAGGATTTGCAAGCAGATTATGAGGATATCCTTAAATTCATATGGACCCAGTTCGAGCCAATGAGATGTTGTTGAAGCTAGCTAGCAGAGGGAGGCCCATGTGAACAGAGCTTAGCAAAAAGAAAATGGCCTCCTCCCCTGAAGCGTCTGCATGTTGAGTACTTTGTTTGTAGGTACATCAATCATTTTGTGACCCAAAGGGAAAAAAAAATCAAGAGTCATAGAGATTTCGGCCTAGATATCATGGAGCTGAGAAAAAAACGATGACTGAATCTTGCCTTTGAACACTCTCATTTGATAGTGGTGAAATACTATTTGTGTAAGTTCCTGTACTCACATTTCCTCCTGATTGTTGAGAAATGTGTTCCAACAGACATGACAGCGTGGGGTTCACCATTCCCAGGAAAACCACATTTGGGAGGAGAGAAAGGATCTGGGGGCTTTCTAGTGAGCTTCTCCTTGCTCATGCATGCTCAGGTTTCTGATGTAGTCACACTGCCTGGCGGGATCAGCACAGCACCAAACCAGGCTTTACAATCGCTGCTAGGACCCACCAAGCTCAGACCTGCTATCCACTTGCCTGCGTGGTCAAGAGTCTCCCCTGTCTGGGCTAAGAAAGCAGAGCTTCAAACACTTCTGTGTCTTCCTACCTGAGCTGCCTCCTTTTCCACCCCTCGCACCAAGGTGTACGCTACAGCATCACCTCTGGCAGAGATCGATGGCAGAAGATAACGTTATTTGAATATACAATCAGCTTATAATTAACCAGAGATGACAATTATAAATAACTGTGTCCCAGAGTTTCCAAGAAACCTGACACACAGTTCTTGGGTATGCTGGAACATTTCCAAGAAAAGTAAAGAAGTGAAAAATCTTTTAGAAGTCTTCAATTAAAATGTGTTTCAGTAAAAAATGACTTTCATCTTGCATTTCGGGACACATCACCCGGCGAACATTTGCCCTCGTCTGTCTTCACGCCTCTAATTGTTTTTGCTGGTCAATCACAGCTATGTAGAATTGAGACCTTCTAGTTTGGACAAGCATGCTCTTCATATGTGACGAAAAGTCAACACACATAAGGTTTGTACAGCCGAGGGAATAGACCTCCAGTACAGGACTTTAATTATCTGGATCTTGGGACCATCTACCTGCATCACTGGGGACCAGTGTACAGCATGAGGGTAGAGTTTGACCTTTCCAGTCCCCTCTGCTCAGTATCCTGCCCTACCATCCTTCTGTCTTACTTCTGTCCTCCTATTTACCATAGACTGTATGTATATGTGTGTATATGTGTGTGTAAGTACGTGTTTGGATGAATTGTGTGTGTGTATGTGTTTGTGTGTGCCTGCATATATGTAGGTGGCTTTCAGAGGCCAAAAGAAGGGTAAATCTGCTAGAGCTTGAGTTCCCGTCTGCTGTCACCTGACATGTGTGCTGGGAACCAGCGCTGGTCCTCTCTAAGAGCAGCAGAAACTAGTAACCACTCAGCAATCTCTCCAACCAGATGGCCACTTTAGGTAGCAGATAGCATTCTTTGGGGACTTCAAATGGCTTGAGAAAATGCTACTGAGATGCGAAAGGACTTTGTCATTCAGTCTATGGAGGCCTCTCTCTGAGAGCTGCGGAGGAAAGTTTCAAACTAACCGCTAACCTGCCTGTGAACTGACCGTGAATACAGTCACACGGTTCTGCCCCTGTCACTCAAACAAGGGGCACCTAGGAGAAGGGCGGGAACTGGGGAAAGAGCCAAGGAACGTGATGCTATTTCTTCATGGGGCACATGCATTCACCTTTGCCATCGCAGATAAATGATTGCTAGGACATGCTAAGCAACCTGGGTTCTGCTCTTGATAGATGGGACTTACACCTAAAAATATGCAACAGATTTTACCTAAATTGCCAGCAGGTTTCATATTTTATTGTTCAAAACCAATCCCCCAACACACAGGACTGTCTGTAACACACAGTAGGTGTGAATGTTGAATAATTAGTTTTTTCAAAGATGCAAGTTTGAGATTATCATCACTTCCCCTTAGGTTACAGAGACATAGGTAGATCAGTGCAGAATGGACATCAAGGTGTATCCAACAGAAAAAGGCAGCCAGTGAGCGTGACGGCCCTTGTTTGTGCGAAGCCCTGCAGCACACCCAGTGATCCCCTACAGTGCTGCAGTGCCATCGGGAAGCCCATTCGGGCTGCATGCTTTTACAGAAAGAACGTGGCACACTGTCACATTAAATAGAGAGGCTTCATTTTCATAAGCTCTACACTTCAAAACAGATAAGAAAATACAAATTCAAGAATGAGTTTGACAGATGGTTCGGTGGTTAGGAGCTCACATTGCAGAGAACCTGAGTTTGGGTCCCAGCACCCATTTGGGTGTGGTCCACAGCTCTCTCTAACTCCAACTCCAGGGCTCTGTTTGTGGGCACCTGTACTCGTGTGCATATTCAAACAGACACACCTTCACCCATACACCCCCCCACACACAGTGCCTAATTACAGAATTTTAAGAAATAACTCTAAAGAGATAAAAATGTTAAGAAGATTTTGAAGCCAATCAGTAAAGACCTTGAGGTTAGTGGCAGTGACTCTGCTCCATAGCAGGAATTGGCAGGTTATTCCTTCAAAAATCGATTTCAAAAGTCGATGCTGCAACTTTACCAATGAGGAAGGAAAGCTTCCCGGCAAAGGCAATGACGATACCTGTCACTCAAACAAGGGGCACTGACCAGAGAGGTAGAGCAGAATGCTCATGGATATGGATGTGGGATGAGAAGTGGCCTCAAGGACTCCCAAGCATGCATGCGCCTGGCCTAGAGGGAGTGCAGGCGGCTGCACTGCCGTGACTTAAACAGAAGGCTGCGGAGTCACTGAAGCTGTGCAGGAGCGCAACAGCTGATCTGTATTAGAGAAGATTAACTCCCATTGCTATGGTGGAGGGCCCGGGATTATTTTATGTACTCCTGTTGCCTTACAAGCCGTCAGCACAATTATTGCCCTCCGATGTGAATGACTGATCTGTAACCACAACTAAACAGCTTGCTGCTTAGGGGCTTCGGGAACTTCATGAAGATGGATTTCCATACCATCAAAGTGCTTTTAATGGGCTCCCGGATCCAACCACAAGACCTATTTTGCAAGTATATAGAATTCAGAATGAAGGCTTCCTGTCCAAAAGGATTTGGGCGGTTGTCACTTGACAATTCCCAGCCAGCGCAAGGGAGGGGAATGGGGGGAGATAGGTAGAGTTGTCTCTGCTTTGGAGGATTAAAAACAAGGGGGAGGGTTACAGATGTTCACGGAATGCAACAATCTGCTGCATCCACAGCTGAATTCAAAGCTCTTAACAAATAGCGGCGATTTAGCTATGCTTGCGAGGAATGGCTCCCGTCACTTCGCGTTAGCATCTGGCCAAGTGTTAAACTCATTTCCACGCAGGGAGCAGGGGAAAGGGTTTCTTGCTGGAGCGCCTTTCAAGAATGTTTAAATATTTGAACATAAATCCCTTCGTGCTTGCTATCATTAGTTCTTAGGGCTGCCACCGTGTTTCTTTCTGCTGTCCCTTCCTGTCCCAATGTCTCACTTGGGTTACAAGAATTGTAAGAGCTGCAGGCTTGCCCAGCAGCATCCTGGTCCTGCTGCTGCTTCCAGAGAGGTGGGCTTATTTCTCCATCCTGGAGATTTACTCATGTGAGGACTCAAGCGAGCAGCAGCTAGGGATGGTCATGCCCCAAGTTCGCCTGTGCTATCCTCGGGGCACTTAGCTACCTAATTCTATATAACACATGGCAAACTAGAGAGCTAACTGTCGGAGCAAGCTGCTCATTCAGAGAAGTTTCTGCCAGACTTCCATGCTCCTCAGGAGGATGGGCTTGTAAACCATTGATAAATAGCCGACCACACCCCCACTCCTTACCCACAGCATCAGTAGGACAATAACGATTCAGTCACCATTCCACATTTTCATTCTGATACTACCTAAAGAAGTACACCACTCCAAGCATGCTATAGTGACTTTTTTCCCCCTAAGTCAAACAAAGCTTACATGCAAATAAAAAGGCATGAAGCCATCGTGTCTCTGGCTAGTTTAGAAGCTCTGCTGGCTTTGGGTAGAATACAGAAAGGTCAAAGCACATTTTATGTCATGATAAGGTCAAACTTTCTAACTCTGTAGTTCCTAACACTTGATAGTAGCAACATTATGACAGGCTCAGGAGCCAGGGTATCATCCAAGCTTAGGCTGAATAAAGAAGATTCCGTGTTTTCAAATCCAGCTGATCCCCAAATACAAGTTAAGTATCTCTGGAAGGCAAAACTTTCCCTCAGACACAGCATTTCAAATGCCACTTTGTTTTAATACACACTGGCAGCAAAAGGGCAGTGTTCATCCCCCATGAGGTCTGGGGGTGCAATAGTGTAACACTTCCCATTGCTAGACTGGATTTGGATGGGCTCCGGATCTCCTTGCTGATGGGAGATGGGCACAGAGGGGCCATCATGGAGACAGTCAGGAGAAGGATAGGAGAAGAGCATCCCTGTGCTCACAGCACTCCCAGAGAGGAAGGTGAGACAGTCAGGAGAAGGGTGGGAGAAGGAGAGCATCTCTGTGCTCACAGCACTCCCGGAGAGAAAGGCGTTCCCTGCACTAACCTTTTCTGTCCGGCAGTTGTTGAGACCTATGCTATTCACTACGGCCACCTTCCCGTCCAGCGCCTGCTGCTCCCGCCTGAGTTGCTCCTTCATCTGGCGAGCTTCTTGGATTGCCTTGGTGACAGCATCATGGTCATTTAAATAACCTGGGGATGAGACACAACAGATGTACAAAATGCATGGGAGAGGGACAGGCTGACTTTGGCCATAGCCGTTACTTCTTTGGGGGAGTGGGTGGTGGCTAGGATCTGGCAGAGCCTAATGCCTTCATGGAACTTATCTGAAATACATGAATGAGCATGCAGTTGGGGATGACTGATTCACAAGGTCGTATCTGAAAATGCTGCCAAGTACCCATAGGAAAAAAAATAGGCTTACACCATGTCTAGTTACTTCTAAATTCAAATTTAAAATAAAATTTTACCTAGGTTTTTAGGTCAATACCTGAGTGGTTGAATTTGTTTTGAACTTGCATGCATGTACTTATGTGTGTCTCTATGTGTCCATATCTATGCATATTTCTGTGAGTGCAGCGTCCACAGAGGCCAGAAGAGATTCTCAGATTCCCTGAAGCTGGAGTCACACATGTCTGTGAACTGTTTAACATGGCTACTGGGAACCAAACTGGGGTCCTCTGCAAGAATAGTACATGCTCTTAACCATTAAGCATTGGGTCTTCCAAAGCTTGAATATATGGCTTCATTTTACCCCCATGCAGAGGTCATGTACATTCTACCATAGATCTGTGCCCTGGGAATCACCATGACTACCAAGTCTCTCAGATAACAGAAGAGTCAAGTCAGAGTTTGTGGCTAGTACTATCAGGCCTGTGACAGACAAATGGAATAAATCTTTATTAGCTGACTGGAAGAAACACCAACCCCCTCCACCGCCCGTAAATTCACTCGCTGTGGAAATGAACCACAGGTGGTAGTGGTTTGCTGTGCATCTAAACTCCTAAGAGCCACGAGACCAGACTTCAAGCACAGAATGTCACTGGGAGCCTGCAACTGGTAAGACATCGTGGGTACTGCTAACTCTAGTCTTTCTTCACTCACTCTCAATAAGACAGTCAAGTGAGCAGCTCCGATCTGAAACTCCCCACCTCAGGCTCAGAGAGAGCCCACGCAAATAGTTTTGAAGGGTAGTAAGGAAGGGAGCTAAGGGATTCTAAACTGATTTCAACTCAACCGTGGCCCTTTATTTAGTTATTTGCTCCGCATGCTTGTACAGAGTTGCATTATTTTAGGGTAGAGCATTGAGAGGGGGAAAAATCAGTGCATTTGCAAATATTTAAAGGATGGCTAATATTGTGTTGCTCTTTCTCTCTATCTTTTAACTGGGGCATAAAATGGCATGGGATGGATCTGTAATATGAAATTGCCCAGAAAAGGGACTTGTTTGTGACATGAGGCTAAATCTAAGCAGATCCATTGGCGAGCTGTGACAGATGGAGGACTAGGAGACAGAAGGCAGGCACTAATCACACAGAAAATGACCGGCTTGCCTCAACATGTTCCACGAATTCCAGCAAACTTTACACCCTAATCCATTTTTAGAACAAAAAACATCTGGGCCATAAATCCTCTAATCTGCCAAAACACGCTATTAAATCCCACGATTTGTTGAAAAACACTAAGATTAAAGAAAGGAAATATAAAATGGCTAGCTGCCGTGCTACGAAAGTGTTATTAATACTCTTTCTTTGTGTCATTATGAATGTTCTGGTACTAAAGAGCCTTGTCTAATCATGTCAGATTACACACACCCTCATCGCTTAGCTCTTCTGTCCGACCCGCTGATTGCCAAAACACATCAAATAGTTCCTTGCTGCTCAAAAATTCTCCCGAGAGATGGATGGGAGTCCGACAGAGAGAGGATGGTTCCTCAGTGGTCCCTGGCTTTCCTCATCATAGACAAGTCCTGGTCCCAGCGTCTTCTCAGGCCCCTGTGTGTTTTAGATGAGGCCATGCAAAGCGAAGATCTTGAGAGTGATAACTTTGCTTTTCAGAAGTAATCACTGGTATTGATCCAAACGATGAAACGCTGCTTCAAATACCCACAGTCTGAACTGGGAACAACTGTCTAGACCAAGGACTAGTTAAAGTGATTATCTGTTGCCGAGGATGGACCTGCTTACTGTGCCACTACCCTCAGTATCCTGAACAACCTTCTCAGTATGTTCTTCCCCAATGTATTCTGTAACTCTGGGTGGGAACCCAGCCCGTCTGTGCTAAGCTTGGGCGTGTTTGTTCAGGCAGATCCTGAAAGGACCAGCCTGCTTGTCCTGGCCCCTAACCCCCGTCTCTGCTCAACCTGGCAATGTGTGTCTTTGATACTCCATTTAGTCTCTCTATGGTCTGTTTAGCTTCTCCAGAACACAAATATATTTGAGATGGTTTAGCACATGGTGTTGAATAAAAGCATGAGTTCTTTAAGCTTTTTACAGACGGCCAAGATAGGACTGTGTAGGAAAACAGTTAATATGGATGCAAGGGGAATGTAAAGGATGATGGAGGTGATTAACTGAAAACTGCCTGCAACAGAGGCCACTTTGACTCTGCGGAGTGTGGGTTCAGGCTCAAACAGACGCTGGCTCTAAAATAAACATTGCTTTTAGAGACCCTTGTGTTTCAGTGGCAATGCTGTGTTAGATTCTAAAATTGGTATCTGCTCCGCTAAATCTTAAAGCCATTCATATGTTACAGAGTTCAACCATAGCATGGCTGTGTTCACTGTGTCTATATGATTTTTTTTCCTTATCACACCCAGCTAATGTCTTTCTTCCCCTGCTGGCTTCCCATATCAGTTCATGTCCTTGTCTCCGGCTCGAGACAGAATGGTTGGGTATGATGCCAACCTTTCTGCCCTCGCCTCCTCTCCTACCCTTCTAACTACATTTCCATCCCTGTTTCATTGAAAATGGCAGCCTTCTTTCTATTCATCAGAAATGCCTTAGACTCAAGTTCTCCATTTTTCTTGCTCCCCATTTTAGTTTCTTATATTTAAACCATCTTTCTCCTAACCCAGCTCTCAGCGTTGAGGTTATCTCCTCCCTTCAAACAAGCAAAGTTTCTCCTCAAACTTTATACTTTAGGATTTCTCCCTTTCGAGACCCAGCTTCCCAAGGCTACTGCATGCGCCCTCTTCCGTTCTCTCTTCACTGGCTGCCTGGAACTAACATGTTTCTGAAGCTTCCCGTGTTCTCTGAGTTGCTGGATTTCAAAGTACTTCCCCTTGCCTGCAGATTGGCCCTCCTGAACACCCTGACAGTGTGGACTCTCCTTACTTCACACGGTCAGAATGTATGCTCCTCGTCCTGCCGCCATTTCCTCTTCGCCTCCATACTTTTGCCTCAGAAGGTTTCTTCAACTGCTCCTTAAATTTTGGTTCAGCTTCCCAATCACTAAGGAAACCAATTGTGACCTAAAACCTTAACTTGGTCATGCAGCAGCCCCTCAAGTTTTCTTACTTTTCTCTCAACCACTTCATTGCTTAAATGTGATAATAGAACATTAGCAAACGGTATCAAGATCAGCTGAGTTCATGCAGTCTGCAGACATAAGAAATGTCCTGTTACAGCGTTCACTGTCAGTCTGTTTACAAAATGCCCTGGCGAAGGAAGTGGAATCAGCAGACTGGATTCCGATGGATCTGGGTTTCTATTTATGGGAGGTGTGAGAGTTGACAAATTGAAACAATCTCCCTGGCTTCCATTTTTCTCAGCTGTGAAACCAATGCAGCTCTGATGAGAGACTTAAGTGGAGCCACGCGTGAGGGAGGGACGGGCACTTGGCCCATGAAGAGGTACTTCATCCCCATAACCGCTTTTCCATGTGCCCTCTCTGAATCTGCTTGGCACTCTTGTGGTGGTCATACTGTGAAGGTATGGCATTTTATGGTTGGCACGGACATCTGTGTGTGGGCGTGGGCTGTTATTCAGGAGAAGAGGGCTTGCCTGGCACACAGGGCCCTGAATTGATCCCTGGTGCTGAACAAGTAAACAGAAGTTCAATTAAATGCAAGCCTGTCTGTTAGAAATCAAAATGACACACCAAAAATGGCCATTTGGTAAGTGGTTGTCTCCTTTTTGTTGTTGTTGTTTGTTTTTTGTTTATTGTTTTTTGTTTCTTCTTTGTCTACAAACTTATAATATCTATATCCAGGATCTATGCATGTATAGAAGTTTAACAGACTCCAAGGGGAAAAGTTGGAAGGCTATAGACAGTATGACTTCTAGTTAATATTTTAAATGAGATAACTAATGCAAAAACAAAGTTGAGTCTAAAACTTTAATTCCCATTAGTTTGATTTTTTTTCACATGCCTTGGTGTTTTACCTGTACTGCTAAAACAGTGAAAATTTCTTCCCTCCCTTCCCTCTGTCTCTGTCACCCTCTCTCTCTGCACTTCTCTGTCTCTCTCTCTGTCTGTCTGTCTCTCTCTCTTTCTCTGTCTGGTGTGTGTGTGTGTGTGTGTGTGTGTGTGTGTGTGTGTTTCTGCATGTATTTGTACATGAATATGCCTAGGTGAACATGCATGTGAAGGCCAGAACTCAGCTTCAGGGATCATCTACCTTAAATTTTGAGCCCTGGTCTTCCAGTGTAGCATGCTGCAAGGCCAAGCTGCTTAAGTGGGCTCCAGGGCTTGACTACACGCTTCCTGCTTACAAGGCAGGCACTTTACGGATGGAACGAATTCCCGAGCCCACCATCTATAGTCTTAATTGTTTCTCTAAGAATTGAGAGATTATCCCGTATCCAAGTACACACACATATAGAAAAACAAATCCAAGGAGCTATTGTCAGCTGCACGCCCTAGCTAGTGTTCAGGTGTCTTCCCACTCGGCTCCCCTACCTGTGTGCTCTATGAGACCCAAAAGGCAGTCTGTGTATCCCAGAACTCATTATCCCCCTCCTGCCCCAGGCTGTCCCTCCTCTATCCCACCAACTTCCCAGTTGCCTACCCCATCACTTGGATGTTATCTAAGATTAGATTCTTTACCTTACTTGGATAACAGACAGTCAAGTCTCATTGTTGTCCATTCATTCCTCAGCTCTTACATTTGCTTCCCCTACCCCATGGTCCCTGTTTTCGCTGAAGTCACCCCATCCTTCATTCAGGCTAATCCCGTCTTTACTGTTTTGTCATCTTCATAGTTATGTCCCCAGTCTGCCCTTACTCTGCCTCTAGACAAACTCTTTGGATGTAAAAGCCTCTGTTTAAAAACCCATCTCTTGGTGCCCTTGTGCTTAAAGCAGCATTCCATGAACTGATGATCTGTCATGGCTTGTAACTGTAGGACATACTGAAGTAACGCCAGCTGCCTTCCGAGCTTTGGCTATGGGTGTGTGCCTTGAGACTCTCCCAGTGATAACGCCAACCTTCAGCCGTGCCTGGACACATGGTAACTTTCCAAAGCCTTTAATGTTTCCCCCAAATCATCGTTCTGTGATGAGTGCCAAGAGCTTTAACGGGGCCTAAAAGCTTCTTCGGTTGTCAGATGTTTGATTGTCCCATGCTCCTTGTGTCTGTTTCTCAGGAGTTCCTACATGAGTTTCAAAGGGAAGTCACCCAGTCCCAAGACTTTCCTGGTTCCTGTCTCGTAAGTCCCTCGTTTGCTGAAGTGCTCCTCCCTCTCTGCTGTGTTTGGGAATTTATTCAGGCATTATTCTGTCTGTGAGGACCTCTCTGACATAGACCAGACATGCTCCAGGCAAGTTCTGTGCAGCCTGCTTATCTGCTCCTTTGATGCCTTGTGAATGCTTTCTGTGTCACCCAGGCCTGTGCTTTCCTAACATGTTGTCATGGCTTGTCAGTTCACGTCCGACTCAAGGGCATTTCAGAATATTCTCTTCTGCTTTTAATTCTGTGTGTGTGTGTGTGCGTGTGTGTGTGTGTGTGTGCGTGCGTGTGTGTGCACATGTGTGCCTGGTCATGTGCACTTACATGGGTGCAGTGTTCTCAGAAGGCGGAAGAGGGCATTGGCTCCCCTAGAGCTGCACTTACAGGCTTGCATGAATCTTCTGATGTGGGCGCTGGGAACAGAAATCTGGTCCTCTGCAAGAGCAGGAAATGCTCTTAACCACTGTGCCATCTCTCCACCCCCAAGTGCATGTGTTTTTAGTGTGACTTTTTGTTCTGTTTTGAAGGAATGTGCACATATTTCTGTGAGTGCCTGCCTTTACATAATTCCAAGTTCATTTCAATGGGAAGCTTCACTGCACGGCACAGAAGTGTCAAAAGTTCATGGAGCTAGCGCGGGATACCAAGACAAGACAAATTCTTTCCTACTGTATATACTTTGGGTAAAACATTTTGATTTATTCAGATGACATTTGTTTAGTGTGTGTGTATGTATATGTGACTGTCTATACACACATGCATGTTTGACTCTCATGGAACATAGGTGGGATATGAAGTTAACCTGTGGGAGTCATTTCTCCCCTTTTACCATGTGGGTCCCAAGCCTTGAACTCAGGTCTTGAGGCTCATAAAGAAACCCTTGTTACCCACTGAGCTATCTCAATGGTCCTTCAAAGCCTTCTAGTTCCGAAGGAAAGTTGGAGTTGCTCATGATTTTTCCACAAGATTTCCTGCCCTTGTGTGCAGTTATTAAATACCAGCACCTGAACACACAGTACCCATTTCTTCATCTGAGACAGTCAGAATTAAATCACAAACATGACGACAGGGTGTAAACTATGACGTGCCATGCAAATGTGAATTATTTCGAGATGTAGCAGAGTGACACTGTTCACTTCCCCGTGAAACAGCGGGTTTCTGCGAATTATAATGTTCCCATTTAGTCGCTGATCTCAACGAGAAGTTTTGTCTCCGTGTATCCGCCATGTCATTTTTTTTCCTCATTAAAAAATGTAAAGTTATATCCAGGCATAGTGGGTCATGGCTGTCATCCCAGGACTTAGGAGGGAGGCTAGAAGGTGATGCTCCAGGGTCTGAGGCCAGCCTGGGCTATGTTGATAATGCAATCGATGCTCTTGAACATAATTCATTTTACATTGATTAGGTCAGTTTGTGCCTATCAAGGACAACCTAAGTGGTTTGAGTTTTCATGGCCTGTGAGGGTTTTTAAGGTCAGAGTATCATGTTCTAACAGGAAACCAAGTTATCTGAGCTCACAAGCCTCAGTACATGGTGCTTCTGCTGCTTCCCACAGTTTGAAAATTTATGCCCTAGAGAAGGTGTTTTGTAAATGTTTTAGGTTTCTTCTTTCCTTCTTTTTCTCTTTCTTTTTCTTTCTTCTTTCCTCTTCTTTTTCTCTCTTCCTTTCTTCATTTTCTTTCTTTTTTCCTTCTTTCTTTCTTTTGTTTGTGTGTGTGTGTGTGTGTGTGTGAGGTCAGATGACAATTTGCATAAGTCAGGTCTCTCATTCCACCATGTACATCCTAGAATTTGAACTCAGGTGTCAGGCTTAGCAATAAGCAAGAACCCTTACATGCTCAGCCATGCATTGGTCCACACAGAAGGTATTTAACATTCACTTTCATGGGTGAGAGGAAAGATAAACCAGCAAGACAACTTATCTAGCCAGAGAGGTAACATGCAGCCAAAAAGAATGCCCAGTCAGGGACCTCAGCTGCTGCCCTATGGAGGTAAGGACAGACAAATTAATTGCTAGGTTACTGTGGTGGTTTGAAAGAAAATGGCCCCCAAAGGGACTGGCACTTTTAGGAGGTGTGGCCTTGTTGGAGGAAGTGTGTCACTGTGGAGGCAGGCTTTGGGTGCTCACCCACACCCAGTGAGACATACTACCACTTCCTGTTGCCTGCGCATCAAGATGTAGGACTCTCAGCTCCTCTAGCACCATGTCTGCCTGCGTGCTGCTGAGCTTCTCTCTATGGCGATAACCTCTGACCTGTGAGCAAGCCACCCCAGTGACATGTTTTCCTTATAAAATGGCTGTGCTCACAGCGTCTCTCCACAACAATAGAAATCCTAACTAAGACAGTTACCACACATATATTTCATTAAAATAAAATAAGGGGGCCTCAGAGTGATCCTCAGCCATGAAGCACAGGCTTTACATCTGGGAGACCCTGGATTGGCTTCTTGTCACTGAAATACAAATGAAATTAGAGCCATACGACTGTTTATGTCCCCAAAGAATTTACTCTGGATGCCTGCACAGGCAACTACCTGCCTCAGTTCCCTACTAAATAGGAATGCTGGACTAGATGGCATGGGTGTCTGCTGTAGCTGAATTAGTTTCAGAGTAGATACAATGAGGAAATGGATAAAAAAAAACTTGGAAGCATGTTTATGTAGATAAACATATGTCAAACATGGGTAGAAAGGGCCTGTGCAGACACATTGACGTCTGCCCAGAGAGTCTCAAATGATCCAGTGTTCTTTTGGGCTGTTTGTGCTGAAGAGCTGTTTTCTGCGAACATGTGTCTGCCAATCAGGAGCGTTCTTGTAGAACATACTCATTAAAGCATAGTGGCCACCAACCTCAAAAAGTCACTTTCTGTATGTGTAGCTAATAGATATGGAGCAAAAAGCTGAGTGTCATTAAGGATAACTCAAAGTTATCTTTTGGTCCACAGTTTTCCATGGTTTATTAATGGCCTACCACATTAATTTTTCTTTCAGGGTGACCTTTACAACACCATTAATCCTCCCGGCTTTTATCCAACTACATTATTTCTCATTATAGTTTCAGCTTTCAACATCTACATTTGTTGAAAAGAGAAAAGTAAATTGTAGTGGCCTCAAACCCTTGGAAAATATGAGGGCTGTGGACATGGATAAAGGCCTCTACAGGGTGGGGGAGAGGATGTTTTCTTACAGTAACAGAGAAATCCATAGGATTAGTATCTTTAAATACGCCCTTACCTTTATAATATACTTGGCTAAACTTAATCCTTGGGGATGCTGAAGTAAAACTATCTACACACATACATATATGATTATACATGTTTATCTATAAATTTATATATATACATATGTAATAATTCTCTTAGAAAGCAGAGTTTAAGTCATATTTTAAAGTCAGCCAGATGTCAACACTGTGATATTTATGAACTCCATTTTTTAAAGGAGGAAAACTCTTTTTGCCAAGTCAAATATTTTCTTACACGCTCAGCACACAGAAGCAAATCTAGTCTTCTGTCCTCTAGGACTGAGCCTAGTATGGACCACAATGGTGAGATGGTGAGATGTGTGTGCAGGTTCCAGCCTTCAGTTTTCACTGTTCTCATCGGAATGCCCCTGCCCTACCCGTGCTGAATTCTTACTAACAAATCATCTGGAGTTGTGTTTTGTAAAATTAAAACATTTGAAAATATGGGTTTTTTTTGTCTGTCTAGTTTTCAATTTCTCTGAATCTGGACTAATTTTCTATTTCTTTCTGTCTCAAACCAAAGACCTAGTTTCTCCTTTCCTTCAGGCTGGTTCTTCCAGCAGTCCTCCCTGCTATAAATCCTACCACTTCACTCTGAGGGCTGTGCATCTCTCTGCTTTTCTCCTCCTCCTCTTTGGAGAGGAATATTTGTCTGTCTGTCTGTCTGTCTACCTACCTACCTATCCATCTCCATTTAAAACCCTATGTCTACTCAACTCAGCCAGCTACTTCTCAACCCCACATTTACAAGGCAAGTCCACCTCGCCGACTGAACGGTATCCTTCACTGGACTGCCCCCTTCTCCATACTGCTGCAATGGGGAATCTGGTGGAATCACTCCCCTTGGTTTTCAGAGTCTACCTATCTGTGAACGCCAGCTAAAGCCCAAGGCCTTTCTGCTTCATGTTCCTCTGCTCTTCTGTAGACTGTGCCACCACCAAATAACCTCCACGTGAAATGGTTTCTCCACTGTATAAGTTCTTTTATGAGCGCAAAGGTGACTGGAAGAAATGAAAACTACCCTAAACTGCTCGCATAAATAGGATTTCTTTCCTGTGTGACATTTTTCATGCTTTTACCAGGAGTTTTAATTACTGATGGTTTTCCCACAATATTTACATATATAGGTTTTTTTTTCCTCCAGTGTGACTTCCTTGTGCTTCTGATAGTTACTGCACTGACTGAAAACTTTCCCATACTACTTATATATTTATTCTTCATTGTTTTGAACAGTCTTTTCCAGAAGTTTTCTATCTAGAAAAATGTGTGGTAGAATTAAAATATGTTCAAGTAATCTTTGAAATTTTTCCCTTCAGAAGTTGGAGGCTAATTCCCTTTGTGTGGAGTGGGGTTTCAGTACAGTAGAACAGATTTGATACAGATTTGGTGAACAGGCCACAAGCACCCTGGCTTTCTGTTCTCCCTGGGAAGTTTTCCTGCCATGTGATAAGCAGCTACGGGGAGGGTTTCCATGATTAAAAATGGAGGTTTCCAGCTACCAGCGAGGCAAATGAGTTGTCTGCCTCCAATGTGGTCCAAAGGGGACTGATGCTCTGGCCAGCATCTTCACTTACAATTGTTTGAAATATCCTAAGGCAGCAATAATTAGCTGAGTCTCCCCTTATAAACTGAGCAAGAGTACAGTGAAGGGCAGGCGTGGGGTTGGTTTTCATACAACTGTTAGCTAATCCAATTGGTAGCCTCTGTGATTCTTACACACTGGTTTCTGGTGAAATAATTGCTCTAGGCAAATAATAATCTCTGTAGCTTTGGCATATCAAATAGTTTCGCTGTTTCCTCCTGAGCACTTGTAGGTAAACGCTTCCTTGTTCTTGGAATTCAGCACATACTAAGTTTCATTTTTATGTCTTCCTTCCAATTCTGTCCTGCTTTCTTCTTGTTCATGCTAATTGAAACTCCTGCTCCTCCGTCTGCACTCCGGCGAGATGGCTTTGTCAGACCTCCTTTCATGGCTTCACAGAACACACAGCTAGCGCTTTCACTAGACACAGTTGTTCATTCATCAATACTTAAAAGTTCTGATCACATCGCTCTGAGAAGGGAACGTCAAAATCGGATATGAGAGTGTTCCATCTCATCCCAGCCACATATTTCCATTTTCTCTCTCACTATTTTCTGCCACATTATTCAGCTTTCTAGGCAAGTTCCCTCATTTCATAGACACTTATTTTCCTGAGCTTCTCTTTTTTTCTTACAGCCTGGAATGCCTATGAGTACATCAGTTCTTCAAAGGATAGTTTGAGTAGCGCTGTTTGTCACTTAGTCGATCTTGGTTCTCCCCAGGAATCTAACACTCATCTCTTTGACTACAGGATTACAGCTGTGCTCTGGAGTAGCCTTCAGCATTTATGGACTAGATTCTAAGACCTCCCAAAGTAATCGTGTTCTACACCAGGGCTAATCTGTGCTGGAGGCTTCCTAATCAGAGAGAAGGAATGAATGTATCAAGGAATATGTGCTGAATTGAGTATGTTTTTATTCATGTGTGAAAAATAAAAATAATAGTGTTGGTTAACTCATCAGAAACTGTAGTTACAGGCAAACCAGAGGTGCTGCTCTTCACCGTCCCTGTTTGTGTGCAGTCGGAATTTTCAGAGTGGAACAGAACAAATTTCATATTCTGTGGTTGACAGTTGACCTGAACAAAATGGATCCCTCATTATACATTTGTACACATCACAACAGTGGAAAAAAATCTCAGTGAGAGAAAAGGAAAGAAATTTGGGAGCAAAATTCTGGAACCACTTTTCATGACAATTAGACATGTATGCCTCTTTCAGAATAATAAACTAAAAGGTGAAGTTTCACACGTAACAATAACTAGTGCTTTTAGCTTGTCAGGGGCGTAGAAATTTGAACAGAAATTTTACTTGCATGTTTAAACAGACCTTATGGTAGTAACTCAAATTACAACTCCCTCATTTGCTCAAGCCGTACACAGCCTACGTGTGACACACCATCTTAGATGATTTCATTCAATTGCCATAAATGGAAAGTCAACAAGAACAAGAGAAAGAGAACTTACCTATTGTGCTAACTCTCGCTGAAGGACTAGCTAACGCTGCTGGGGCAGAGGCTTTGAGGGGGCCCGCCCCACTGTTTATTCTCAGAGCTGGCATGTGGGGAGAAGTGGGTGATGTGGGTGATTTGCCATCAGAGGTCTTGGGTTTAGCTGATAGGTTCAGTGGCTGGGCCACTTCATCCTGCAAGGATCATTAGAACATGAGCTGTGATGAGGAAAGGCTAATCAGAGACATCGAGACAAACCGCCCCACAGCCTGCCATTTCCCATCCGTGATCTCAACATTACAGTGTTTGGTTTGCTGCTGACATAATGGCCCTTTCAGCGGCATGTTACAGAGCCCTGGTGTGCCGCAGCAAGTGCCCATGCTCCCTACTGCCCGCAGAAAGCTCTCATGCGATGTAGCCTGGGCAAACTGCTCTTAGGAAGCTCATCACTGACAACATGCCCTTTCATTGAGAGACATTTATACACAGTTCATAGAAGATTATGCTGCTGCTCAGCTTTTTCTGTTTTGTTTGTGTTTTTAGATCTCCGGTGTAGATGCAGCACCTGAACCATCTGTGTGTGTGTGTGGCTCTGAATAGAACTGCTCTCCCAATTGGATAAAAAAAACTAATAATACAGTTTTCTAAGAAAATAATTATTCCCCATGTTTCACAGAAATAATTTTAAATTTTTATCCACAAATGAAAATAAAAGTGATTAACATTATGCTAATTCTCTACTACTTAAATACCCAAACAAACACCACCACATTCATAACATAGAATCCAGAAGAATGCTCAAAATATTCTTTGGTCTGAACATCTGTATGAGACCAGTTTGGTACAGTTAGTGAAAAGTGTAGCTCAATTTTATACCCTTCTCTACTAGCTCCGATAGCATTTCTGGATACAGTTCTGCTGTTTCTATTACATTATGAGAATCAGAAAAGGCAACACTGTATTGCTTGCTCATCATTACAAATTATTTTATTCCTTTGCTCTAAAATTGGAATATTCTGACAGTTGTTTATATCAGATTCAGTACTGCTGAAATTTTACTATAGAATAAAGTTTAATTCCTTTTAAATATTATTTCATGAGCTAAGAGTATATGTGATATATATAAGCAGGAACTTTGCTTTGAAGTGAAAATACCTTTAATCAAAAAGGGTAAATAGAGAGCAGGCAGGCATATGCTAATCTTCACAAAAATTTAACTACCCACTAAATACATACATATTTATACATGTATGTTTATATACGAGCAAATTCTGGAAGCATTTCTCACTACAATTAGTCATTTATACCTCTTAAAAAATAAACTAAAAGGCAAAAACTTCACACATAGCTATAACTGAACCTTTTAGATTTTCAGGGGCAATAGAATTTGACCATGTATATTACGTATACATACATACATACATACATACATACATACATACACACACACATATATGAATATACAAGCTACTAAAACTAATTGCTTTATAGGGAAAATCACAATGACAGAAGACAAGAAGGTGTGTTATGCAAGCATGTGTTTTGAAGGGGTCTTATGATAAAGTTATAAAGGGGTCTTATGATAAGAAACTGGAGGACAAACTAGGCAAAAGAATTCTTATAACACTTTCTTTAGATCTTATTTGCACTGCAAAGAAAAGCACATTTTGTTGTAGTTGTTGTTTAAACCAATGAGGTAAGTTAATGGCTATTATATGAATTTTTATTCATTAATAGACTCTTGGTAAGTAGTAAAATAAGATAGTTCCCTTACTGATAGGGTATATGACTTGGAGAAAATTATTTTTACACCTAAAAAGGTATAAATGTCTTCTACATAATGTGGAACTCTCGGTTGAGCTGTTCAGTCAGAACCTCGTTTGGCAGAAACCCTGAAGTAACACGCGTGTCCGTTCCATGATGAGCGGTTCTGAAGAGCTGTTCATAGGCCACCACTGCCCATGGAGCCTGAGAACTGGTCGCAGGGCAAACTGTTACAGATACTTGGACGTGGGGTCCAACAACCTGTGTTTGAATGAGTATTTTCCAGTAATTTTATTGTACTCGAAAGGTTGGCAGCTATTGATTTATAAAAGAGGCAGTTTAAAAATAGTTATATTAGGTTTCAAAAAGCTTCCTCAATGGAAGGGTATGCAATTTAAAATATGTAGTATGACTACATTCTTTGAAATTTTGTTGGGATATATACTAATAAAATTAGAAACAGTTGTGGGTATAAAAACCCAGCGCCACAAAGATTGGCCTGGTGCAGGGGGCAGAGTGAGGAGTTCTGGGAAAAGAATCTCTACCTTCTCCATCATTTAGGCCTAGGATCCTGACAGCCTGGTAGGTTATTAAGGCTGCTTACTGTGTAGCTGTTAATGTCCCACCCGCTCCTCTCCCTACCACGCAGGGCACTTGTGTCTACCCTCTGTGCAAGAGCTGGGGCTTCAGTGACATCCTGAGGAGAGGGCCACCAACCCTTATAGAGCCTTTCTGGGAAAGCTGTGGGAAGTTAAAGGCAGTGACTGCCCCTGACAGTGTAGTAAGATGATGGGAGGATAAGGCAGGCGCATCTCCATATCCGGAGTCGGAGATCTGGAGCACACAGCCAGGAGAGAGAGGGTGAGTGTGGACCTGGAGGAGGGGAGGCAGGACTGGTGGGCTGGAGGGAACGGGGGACCATGGCATGGCGAAATGCCACATGTCTGAGTTTTCAACTCTAACAGCTATTGCAGGTGCATGCTGACGGGTGACTCAGTTGTTTATGGAGGCTGAAGATGCACTGGATCTCTCAATGTGTCCTTCAAGGCAGGACACACGTCTGAAAGGCAGAAAGTGCAGGGCCCCAAGGACATGTGACAGGTCGACAGTTCCAATTTGATAGAAATGTCATTCAGATTTGCCCTTTAGACTCTCCTCCACCGTGTGACAGACTATTGGTATATTTAATGGGAACTCACATGTATGATCCAGATGCTGGGAACTGCATAATAATTTTCTCCCATTATATTATATCTCACAATTTGGTCCACTTTAATAATTTACTGCTGCTGAGATCACAAAGCAAGGCCCGTTATTCGTGAAGAACAGGAAACTTGCAGAACACTTCAATTTTTCTATTAATTATTGTTTATTTGACTAAATGAAAATTCTACAGCACTTAACTGTAAGATGGGCTTGGCCTCTTTGTTGGTGGTGTGCATTCTCAGAGTTATGGGCATGGCCATAATCATGGAAGACACATTATCTACCGTGTGTTTCACTTGCAGTATCTTATTTAGAAAAAAAATAATAATTGAACTGCCTAACATGGTCAACCTCTATTCTTACTGGTAAAGCATACATTATGAAATAAACCAATAATTCGCATATAAAAGACTCTAAGTAAATTCCAAGGTCAGGGAAACGTTTCTCCCCAGTCCACCATCAAGCAGGGAGGAGAGCGCTTTCCTTTGTGCCACTCAGCCGATTGTCGAATGAGGTTGCCACAGTGAAACTTTCACAACCATTGTGACTTTGTAATTATTTCTTTTATACATAAAATGATAGTCCCCAGGATTTTATTTACTATTTGAATAGTTCCAAATGATAAATGTTTTATGAGCATCTAAACATAAACAGCCATGTAAGCTGGAGCAAACACATTTCAACTCCTGGAAGACGGTTATTTACATTCGCAGATCTCATTATAGATACTCCAAATCGCTTGTCTGATCTTCAATACCACGATGATTTGTTTGTTTGTTTGTTGTCCTGATCCACTTGCCTCTCCCTCTCAAGTACTGGGATCAGAGATGTGTGCCACCATGCCCTGTCTGTCACTGTTGATACTATCAAGTAACCAATAACTTATTGCATGAAGCTCAGATAGTAAAACCTAGTGAAAGCTTTGAGATGTCATGCTTTCTTAACACACACACTCACTTTTATCCTAAAGTTTAAGAGCCAAACTTCTTGTATATGCTGGAACTCTGACCTCACTTTATATTTATGTCACATAATCACACAAAGGCTCATGTAAATTCAAGAGAGTGAAGTCATACACATGCTTGATATTTCATATTCTGGCAAAAGTTATGCAGGCCAGTTGACTCAATTTAATGACTTTCGGTGATTCTGTATTGTCTATGCTATATCCCATAAAATATTTCATGATGATGATATGATATTTAGACTATCTGTTGAGAAAAATAAGATCTCTCTCCTAGTCACATCAATTTTCAACTTGACATACTCTAGAATTACCTGGGAAAGAAGTCTTGAATGAGTAATTTTCTTTATACAATTGGCCCATGCGTGGCATGTCTGTGGGGCAGTCTCTTGATTGTTCATTGATACAGAAAGACTTAGCCCAGTGTAGGTGGCACCATTCTCTAGGCGAGTGGTCCTGGGATGTATAAAAAGCTAGAAAAGCATGAGCCTGCAAGTAAGCCAGCACGCAGCGTTGATCCGTGGTCTCTTTTAAGTTTATGCTTGGGTTCCTTCCCTGATGGACTGTAACCTGGAAGTGTAACCCAAATAAACCCTTCATTCCCCTAAGTTGATTTTGATCACAGTGTTTTTAATCACAGCAACCTAAACGTCCTGCATGGTACATGAATGATATAGAGATAAGATTCTGAATCTCCAGAGAGAAATTTTAGGAATCTACTCCCAAATATGACTTTTAATAAGCTACTGGATTACCATCGTTGCCTGAGAATATGAAACAAGTAAAATCAAGCAAAGATCCAGCACGGCCATGCTGCATTGAGCAACAGCTACTGTGGCTCATCTGAGAGCCACATCCTATTAAACCGCTGTGGCCTGGGGAGCAGAAGCATGGAGGCCTTGATTACTCTTTATCCTAGTTAGCCAATCCTACAAGGGGATAAAGCAAAGAATGCAGCCCAAATCTACAGCTGTACATCAGCTCGCAGAACCATCATCGGGGACCCTAGGACCATTCTATGCAAATACTGTAAGCCAACAAAATAAAAATATATTTCGGATTATAGCTTCTGGTAGGCCTATCTTTGAGAACATGCTCCTTTGCAGAGTTGTATGCTATCTTAGTTTTGTTTCCGGTTGCTGTAATAAAACGATGATCGAAACCGACATGGGAAGGAAAGGGGTTTATTTCACTTCTCGGGTCACAGTCCGTCACTGAGGGAAATTGGCAGGGCTTCAAAGCAGGATCCTGAAGGCGGGAACCGAAGCAGACACCATGGAGGAGCACTGCTTACTGGCTTGCTCTCCATGGCTTGCTCAGCCTGTTTTCTTACACACACCAAGTTGCCTGCCCAGGGATGGCATCACCCACTCTTGGCTGGACCCTTCCGCTGCAATCAGTGTCCAAGAAAATGCCCCCACAGACTTGCCGACAGGTCAGTCCCTGGAGATGTTTACTCAGCTAGGGTTCCCTCTTCCCGCTGATCCCAGCTTGGGTCAACTTGACAAAAATCAAACAGGACACAGGATTTTCATGCTTTGAAAACATCAAATGACTAAGAAAACTCAAATGTGATTTTACATCACTATTTTATCAAAGAAAGAGGAAGGCTTTCTTCAGAAGCCTCATGGCTACTTCCTTTTCTCTTCAGGTCTCCTACTTCTTCCCAACAAATTTTAGAACTACAAGACTGGGTCCCAGTTCCCTAAGCTGCTTGCTGGTCTTCTTCTTCTTTGTCTTTTACCACACAAAACTAAATCCATACTGGGAGGAAGGAGCAAAATTTCAACTGGAAAAGTAATTAAAATTTTAGAATTCAAGTTTCACTTGGCCTCTCTACTCATCAATAGCGAATGTGGATCTGGTCTGGCCATGTCATGGTGGTCTCAAATTCCCACTTCCTTAAATTTTACCTATAAAAATCAGACACTTGTCCATTAGTTTTTATATTGATTGAATGGAAATGGGTAAGATTATATAAACATAGTAATAATCTAACATCAGAGTGGAGAGGTGGCTCAGAGGTTAAGAGCACTGGCTGCTCTTGTAGAGGACCTGGGTTCAATTCCCAGGTCCAAATGGCAGTTCATGACAGCTTGTAACTTTCAGTTTCAGGGGACATCCTTTTTCGACTTCAGTGGACATACAAATATTCATACACATGAAAAATAAATAAATCTTAAAAAAATAAATCCATCCATAATTATTTGAGCAGTTATTATACATGGACACTAAAAATTCATAAATCATATCAACTCAACCACCTTATGAATCATGCAGAGTCCCAGATGTTTGGGGTAGGTATGCTTTCCCCACGGCCGGGATGCCCTTAGATCTGGCTGTAGGACACACAAACTCTGAATCCTTTACCTCAGCCTCAATGTGCTCCTTTTTCATTTGGCTTCCATTTTCTACCTTTCCATGGTTCTCCTAAAGCTGGATTCTAGGCCCACAGTCTGGGACCTTTGCATCAAGGCAGTAAGCCACACACCTCTACATTCAAATTGCTTGTTTTTAATTAAAGTTATTCCAACAATAGTTGTCATTCATTTGTTGTTTGAAATGCCCTCTATGCCTTCTCTAGTAATATTTCAGGTGGATATTTCCTGACTTTATTACCTAATGACTAAATGCTATGAATCTTACACATACACAACCACACATGCACACATCTATGCATCTACACATTTGAAAACATATAAAATAATAAACTATACCTTCTAGAATTTCATATCTGTTTTGTTTTGCTTTGTTTTTGTTTGCTGAGACAGGGTTTCTCTGTGTAATAACTTTGGCTGTCCTGGAACTCACTTTGTAGACGAGGCTGGTCTTGAGCTCACAGAGATCTGCCTGTGACTGCCTCCATAGTGCTGGGATTAAAGGCGTGTACCACCACTGCCCGGCTGTCATATACTAATTTTTAAGTTAAAAAAAAGTTCTGAAGGACTTACACCAATAGAAATCCATTATTCCTATACAGAGTCCCCCCCTCTGATAGCCTGGGGCTGGCCATCAATGGCATCTGCTTTCTGGTGCTTTATGTCATCAGCCCCCTCCTGCAATGGACAGGTTTACCTATGTAAACAGAAGGGTGTGATAGACACAGCAAAAGTACGGGTATGGGGCGATGTCTCAGTGGGCAAAGTGCTTGCTGTAAAAGCATGAGGAACTAAGTCTTGATCCTCAGCATCCACACTCATCCAGAGCCCCAGGGCTGGGAGGAGGGAGGCAGAAGGATCTCTGGGGGCTTGTTGGCCAGCTAGTCAAATTGAAACTATAAGCTTCCAGGTTCACTGAAAGAGACTCTCTCAAAAAAAAAATAGGTTGGAGAGGGATTGATGTGGATATCCAGTGTCTTTAGCCTACACACTTGTGCATGCATATGCGTTCATACATGCACATACACACAAAAACACACACGAAACCAAAGACACACCCACAGTGTTGAGTATAATGTCAGATACTAGGTAAAAAAAGACCTTGCAGCTGCCATCTTCCGACTTCAATAAGCTAGACACATCACTTGATCGTCTTCAGCTGTAGGACTATTTTGGTTTGTAGTTCTTTGGTTTGGGTTACTGTCCTCTGTGCTGTAGGATGTTTGTCACTATCCTTGGTCTCCATCCTTGTAACACCCCTGTCTGTGTTTCAACAGTCAAATACATCTCCCTAGGGGAGTCTTTCACCCCTAATTAGGAGCTAAATCTCCATGGGAAGCCAACTGACCTGGGATAAGGACACCCAGTGTCATTTGTCAGAAAATGCCTTCAGTTTTAGGTACAATTTGTACACCTATTTGCTTATATTTTCCTTCTCTTTTAATATTTTAATCCTTTCCTTTTACACTTTATTTGAACTTTGGTACTTTGAATTTCTCTCCATATAACATCTCCTCTTCTAAAATGTTCTAGAAAAGCACTGAACAAAACATAATTTCAATACATTTATTTCCAAAAATGTCAGCTGAGAATTTCCTCTTTCCTACAATCACAGATGAGGAAAGTCTCTCACAGAAAGTCTGCACATTTTCCTGTGTGTGACGAGGAGAGAAGCAGAGTGTAGCCAATAATATCTGCTGAGTCACTTATGCCACGAGGTGTGGGGTTTCCCTCTGTGTGCTGTGAATACCATTAATGAATAAAGAAACTGCTTTGAACCTATAGCAGGGCAGAACTTAGGTAGGTGGGGAAAACTAAAGTGAATGCTGGGAGAAAGGAGGTGGCAGAGTCAGGGAGAAGCCATGTAGCCCCCGCTGGAGACAGACACCAGAACTTTAGCAGGTAAGCTACAGCCACGTTGTGATATGCAGATTACTAGAAATGGGTTACATCAAGATGTAAGAGTTAGACAATAAGAAGCTAGAGCTAATGGGCCTAGCAGTGATTTAATTAATACAGTTTCTGTGTGATTATTCCGGGTCTGAGCTGCTGAGCAGCCGGGAACCAACTAACGGCCTCCTTCAACAAATGTGGATGGTGTTTCAGACTCGGTTTTGCCTCACAGTGATGGCCTCTTTGGCCTTGGGTGGTGGTTATGTCTGGGTGATGTGTGTCATCGTCTAAAGTGATTAATGTACTTCAACCAAGAGGCTAAAGGAAACAGAAGCAACAACTGATGTTAATAGTCATGTCGGCTTCTCCTATTAGTCTCTACATGCAAATCCCCAAAAGATTTAAAAAATGCTTTAAAGGAAGTAAGAGACTTGGTCATCATTTAATAAACCTGTAATGTGTTCTTGGCACCCCATGGCCATTCCTTAAAGTGATCAGTAGAAAGCTCTGTGATGGTTACTTGACCACTGCACAGGGAGGCTCATGGAAAGAAATGAGGCATGGCCAATCCACACTGTCAAAGAGGGGCCGGATTCCCACACACATACGCACTCACTGGAGTTCATAGAGCATCACAGGTTTACAAAAAACCAGCTCTAAGACATCGCAGAGACAGTGATCAGTTTTATTCCACCTCTGCACCATGGACATTAGCATCTGTAACTTTGCCTACATGTACAAGTGTCATCACTCCTGACTCTAGAGAAGGAATTCTTACCACACAGACAGGTGTACAGTCTAAATATCATCAAATGAGGAGCAGGCTGACCCACTGAACTCAGAGCTAAAAATGATCATATGAAAGGATGGACATTTTACTGTTCATAGAAACAACCATAATGAAAACTGATTTAAATGTTGATGAACTGTGATCTTGAAACAAAGCAAAATGTAATGTCTGAAATGAGCTCAGAAGTCTCAACAATTCCTTTTCAGAAGTTATTAATAGTTTCTTCAGGTTTAGGTAATTTTGCTAGACCTTAGGGGACATTTAGTTATAAGCACACCGCTATCATTAGGTAACAACCAGGGAGGGGCGGGCATAATTATATACCAGCAACTTCACAAAACTCCAGTCAATTCCATGAAAGGCCTCACATTCAGGGCTCACATACGCACATGTGTGGGTCCTCAGGGGCAACAGGCTCCAGTGTCTGGTGAGCCACTGTGACTGGCTACTTAATGCTTAGTGGCAGTTATGACAGTTAACTGATGTGCTGTAGTTTGGGAGACTTTCATGAGAATCAAATTGTGTAAGGCAGAGAACCCTGGGGAAAGATGGAATACACACACACACACACATACACACACACACGCACACACACACACACACACACACACACACACACACACACACACACACACACACACACACACACACACACACACACACACACACACACACACACACACACACACACACACACACACACACACATACACACACACACGCACATACACACACACACACGGGGTGGGGGTAAGTGAAGAAGACACAGGGAAGAGAAGGCCAGGGAATCTGTATTGTGTTACATCACTGTTCTGATTTATAGTGTTGAAATAAAGGCATCGCACATCATTTTTTTTTACAGAAATCATTTCTTTCAAGTTCTCCTAATGGGTGATCCAAATATCCCTACCATTTGGAAGACATTCGCCCTGAGGTTATATAACAGCATGTCAACTTTCTTATGCTCACAAATACCACAGACAGAAAAGGGGGAGGGGAAATAGCATTAACTGTTAATTAATATCTGAGATCAACAATGAGCAACTCCTGATAAAGTCTTTGTTTTCTCTATTCTACTAAGGTGTTTCAAGAGGATTTGGAGCTAAGAATTTTTACATCTGCATGCTTATAAAACACACTGAGCAAATGTTACTTTGGGAACTACAGAATATCAGTTATACAAACTTGCAAAATCTATCCTTTCAACATTTCAGGGTCTTCAAGTGACCTCTTGCATCTCAGGAATATCAGGCTTCAGCGCCTTTTTCCCTTCACTTGTTCCAGAAAGGAGGTTGTCTGAGGTCTCTGGCTCAGTGCTCAGGGGCTTCAGCTAAGGGGCTTTTGTACCGAGTACCCTGGTACAGCTTTTTAATCTTCACATGGGAATTGATCCTTTAAATGTGCCACCTCTGTCTTTTACTATACCCAACATAGTGATGCATCACGGGAGAATAGAGGTTTGTACTCTGGACATTAAAAGACAGAACATTTTAAGACAGCATGAACTGCTAAGGAATTTTAATGGTTAAAGAAATATCATCATGAATAAAAAGATCTTTAAAAAACAAAAATGCTGACATTTCATTGTTTTGAATTACTTATAATGAATCTTTATAACTAATTTGTCCAAAACCTAGATCCAAATCCAATTGTTATTGCACTTTTAGAACTTATACAAAATGCATTTTTCTCATGTGTGAATCCTTACACTTGTAGGATTCTGAAAATACAAGGATGTGTGTGTGTGTGTGTGTGTGTGTGTGTGTGTGTGTGTGTGTAATCAAATGCATAAGTGGTTGGAACATTAAGTCCTACATAAATGTTCTTAGGGATTTGTATTAATTTCTATTAGAAATGCCTTTCCAAGGGGAACCGGGATTATAGCTCCATGTTCTAAAACTTCATGTCTGTGGGTCCCTGAGCTGATCCTGACCACTGACAAAGCAACAGAAAACAGAAGACCAACAAGGAACACTAAATTGTTTTAAAATTGCTCTTGCCCCGCAATACATTCATCAGAAGCAATTATTTTCCAACTTTGACTAACAATGTGTTTTCTTTTCCCTTCCTTTTACAACTGGCATATTAGAAAATAGATAAAAACATAAATCTGTGCTCTTTTGACCGATTTCTCCCTTCTCCAAAGGAAATTAGGAGAATTTTCTAATTCAATTTTGTCACAGAGAGAGCTGGTTTCCGAGAACTAAATCAATAAAGCCGTGCTACATAACTATTTGGAGAAGTATTTTGAGGTTATAAAGCCTATGTTTAATGGGTTTTATATATAAAATACTCATAACCCTTTACATCTGTTTGAATCATTGTACGGCTGTTTAGCTTAGTTGCTGATTTGTAGCTCCTAGGCACTCTATCTCCTCACTGCCAAAATGGAGCGGCCTCCCAGTACTTCAGGTGAATCCGGTGCCACTCTGGGGATCGTGGTCTCCAGATCCTTGGCCCTTTTCTCTCCCTCTGTAGTCAATGTTACAAGCTGCAAAGCCCTTTCCTGTGCTCTTATTCACTCTGTTAGAACCGGTTATCATCAGCCCACTTCCTACATGGAGCCTCTGAGCTTAAAGCTCATAACGGCCTACATCCAGGAAGCAAGCCTTCCCAAGAGGAAAGATGTGCTAATCAATCTTTGGAAAACAGTAACAACAGCAAAAACAATGTTACATTCCATGTGGAAGAGAACACAATCTCAATTTGTGTAACATGGGTATAGACCCTTGTAAGATGCTTAATTAATTATGAAATATTCAAAGTTGGTTAAAATTCCAAACACATTTACATACCTAAAGTTTATCTAGAAATACTTTAAAAACATAGTAAAAGTCCCAAATCCATTATTTTAATGGGCTTCCTTTTTAATATTTAGTTTAATTTTATTTAGTTTATTATGTGTATGTATGTGTATCTCTCCCCCCCCATGGTGTGTGTGTGTGTGTGTGTGTGTGTGTGTGTGTGTGTGTGTGTGTGTGTGTGTGCGCATTCACACATTATTGTGGCAATGTCAATAGAGGGCACCACATTGCACGGAGCTGAAGTTGCAGAATGTTATGGGCCACCCAGTGTGGGTGCTGGGAGCCAAACTTGGGTCCTCTGCAAGAAACTCACCAAGCCAAATCTCCAAGCACACAGGTATTATTATTATTATTATTATTATTATTATTATTATTATTATTATTATTTATTATTGTACCCAGTTTTACTTCTACATAAAACATGTCCATTTACACTGATCTGGATCCTCTAGGGTCATTAGTACAGGAGTAACAGTTCAAGGACCTGGAGGGTAGTTCAGACCTTTAAGCCCCTTACTGGCTAAACCAAAGGTTGTATGGGTTGTATCCAGGCTGGGATCCAACAAGGTGGGTTCAGGGCATAACAGGTCATTTAATAGTGACTTAGAACTGAAGAGTGCCAACCCCTCATCGTATTGACAACCTCAACAGAGTCATAAGGGCATCCTCCTCCTCCATGGCAATATCAGGAGAAACCCCTTATTATTAAAGAATCCTAAGAAGTGCCAGCTGCTTATGCAGAATGCCAGTTAAGGGCAGCTTTTATTATATACTTTGGAGACAAATATTGTTTCTCAAGCTATTGAAGGTAAGAACTGAATACTGAGAATTGGTGTCAGGTTAGGCTTTGCTTTTATTTGCAATAATTGTGGCTTTGTAAGACTGTTCTCAGAGAATAATGATTCTCAAGTGTCTTGCTTACGCATGTCATGGGACATGAAACATGGCAAGACTGATTTGTCAGATATTCATTTAAGAAATAGTCAGTCAAAATAATTAATATGTGGTGAAACTTAGCTGTAATGCCTCATGTTTAATTTTTCACAGCCTATACCATTAAGAGAATAATATATTTCCCAGTCAGAAAAGCATAAAAGATTTTATATAGTAGCCACAATGACATCATTACAAAAGTGTGTGTGTGTGTGTGTGTGTGTATGTGTGTATGTGTGTATATGCCTGCATTTGCATATGTATATGCTCACCACTCTTGCAGGTAGGTGCTGGGACCAGAGTTGGACACTGAGGTGTGTTTATTAATCATTTCTCTATCTTACTTTTGAGACGAGGTCTCTCACTGGACTTGGAGTTCATCCATTTCAGGATGGCGTCTGTCTAGCAGACCCCAGGGTCCTCCCAGGGCTGGAGTTATACACGTGTGGAAAGAATCTGAACGCTGGTCCTCATGCTGGTACCCACAGCAGACTTTCACTCACTAACCAATCTTCCAGCCTCAGAAAAGTTTTTCCTGTTTTCATTCTACTTAGATTGAATCAAGGAAAAATAATGAGTGATTCTGCCTTTGAATTTTATGTTATTTTAAACAGTGTTCTTGTCTACTAACTTATCACATAAAATGAACCTGTCCCATTGGGTCCTACAGAATAAGATGTGATATATACACACACATATCAACCTTCTCTTACAGAAGTATATGGACTATTACAGAGGGTATTTTATATGCAATATACTATAAAGTTGTATCTGTGTAAAATTGTATTAAAATTATATTAAATATGTAACAATCTACAATGTTATACACAATACATTATATTCACTGTGGTAGATTACATAATGCTATATATGCATAAATATCATAGATATATGTATCATTAAATGGATGGCTTTTATTGTTATCTTAAAGGATCATGTCCCATACAAGAGCCTCAAAGATTAAAAAACAGGAAAACAAATTAATAAAATTGTATCTTCTAAAACTTATCCTGGACTTTAAACAACGTAACCAAACTGGTAAATCCCATAATAAGCCAATTCACCTGGTTATTCTTCATGGGATGTGCACTCATTTAAATTTAAATATGTATTTGTGGTAAATCAATGAAGCTAATGTATAAAACAGGAAGCCAGTGAATTAATGTGTCTCTGACCAAAATCCTGTTCGGGTCTTTCTCTCCCGGCAGTACGCAGTTCATGCTCTCCTCAAGCTCACAATGCAGCCAACGATGATCCTGGACTTCCGGTCCCTCCTGACTTGGCCTCAGAGTGCTGGGGTAATAGGCATGTACATCCTGTGCCTTTTATGAGGGGCTGGGGACCAAACCCAGGGCTTCCTACATGCCATGCAAATGGCCTGTGTACTGGGAGACAATGCCAAGTCCCTCCATCGAGTTTTAATTGTACCATCTCCCTGACCTCAAGACATTGCCCCAAGACCAGCTTCAAAATCAGAATAAAGGGCAAAGGGCACCAGAGCATGAATGCTCCCCTCATGTCACAATAAGGGCTTGTCAATTGGACACACATACTCAGCAACATACAGTGCTCTGACCACAGAGATCCATCTCTAAATCCAGAGTACCAAACCTAGACTAGAAAGATAAATTCTGACAAATCCTACCTCTTGGTTCCATGATATTTCTTGGGACAGAATCTTTCTCCAGAGTAGAAGAATATGGATTTATTTTTTTCTGGACAAATCACATTTTGCAGACTCTATCTTGCAATGCTCCTGCAGTGATCCAAGCCACTAGGCTCTCATCACTCGCTACTTTTTTCACAAAGAGGCAGTGCAGTGAGGTCAGGTGTGTATGGTGCTTCATGCGACTATAAAGGCCCTACTGTCAAAGGACTTAGCATCACAGGAAGGTGGCAAGGATGGGAACGTTTTGCAAGAGCTGAGTTGCTGTTGAAAGCTTCAGCCTATGTTCAGTGAGGCCACATGTGATAGGGTAATTCAGTTTTTATAGAAGTGGTGTTTGGGGTACATATTCCACAGGTGTCGGGGGAAACATGGAAAGAAGACAGAATCACTCTACAGAGGAGGAATGAGGAAAATGAGCAAAATAAAAGAACATGGTGCCTGAGAAAGAGACACACTTGGAACACAGGAGAAAGACATGATGAGGTAGGGAACTGAGGAGGGGTTCTGGTTCCCAGAATGCCATGGGAAGGCACAAAAGCACCTCTTTTTTTACATCCTATTGATGTGGGAGTCCTCTCTGTGTGCTGTGATCACCATTAATGAATAAAGAAACTGCTTTGGAGGGCAGAACTTAGCTAGGCAGAGAAAACTAAGCTGAATGCTGGGAGAAAGAAGGGTGGAGTCATAGAGAAGCCATGGAGTTGCCACCTGAGACAAAAGTGCTGAAACTTTGCTGATAGGCCACGACCTCATGGTGATGCACAAATTAATGGAGATGGGTTAAATTAAGAGTTAGACAATAAGAAGCTAGAGCCAAGCAGTGATTGAAATAATACAGTTTCTATGTGATTATTTTGGTTCTGGGCGGCAGGATGAACAAGCTGCCTTCCTCCAACATCATATCTTTATGTTTTTATTCCTAAATTCAGCCATAGAGTTTTACCAAAGTATTACTGCCAATCATGCTTTATTCTTCCCAATCCAGATAAGGCAACACCTTCTCTGCAGGCTGCTGTGTTGTCCTCTACAATTCAAAATGTTGCCTCTTCCACAGTCCCTTCTCTGTCGTCCTGTTTTTCAAAGCTTTCTTCTTTACATCCATGCTGTTAGGGAACAGCACTCAGCCCACAGTGTTTTAACTGAGGGTTTTTGTGTGTGTCTCCACACTGTATTGTACAAAGACTTGGTTATTACTCTTTCTTTTATTCTGCTCGGTATCCAGCATAGATAGCATATCACCTGAAAGCTGTGCTTGAAGCTACATCTATGAAAAACACTTCATCACACTGTTTTTGAAAACTATATATACCAGGAAAGAAACATATTGCTTCTTTCAGACAAACTCCAAAGTATCCTGCTTGGAACAGATTGACCGTGGTTATTTCAAATGAGGCATTCCATGCCTCCTTTCCCACTAGGGCACTGGTTCTTAACCTCCCTGATGCTGTGACCCTTTTAATACAGGTCCTCAAGGCATGGTACCCCTCAACCATAAAATCATTTCATTGCTACTTCATAACTGTAATTTTGCTACTGCTACGATCGTAATGTAAATATTTGATATGCAGGATATCTGATATGTAACCCCTGTGAAAGGGTCATTCGACTCCAGAGGGGTTGCAACCTACAAGTTGAGAAACACTGCTCTAGACACTATCTTTTTAAAAACAAATCCTGCGTTATTAACTGTGTGCCTTAAATAGATCTTTGGTTATGAATTGAGACTCAGCAACATTCTGAAAGCATATTTTTATAACACATTTTAATATTTCCCTTTGTTTAATCAAATTCTCAATGGCCTCAAACTCTAGAAAACAATATGGTAACACAAAGGACTGAAAGTTCACATTTGAATAACCAAAAGCCACCTTACTGATTTAGAAAGAATCCCTGTATTGACATATTCTCTTAAATTGGGTTGTACTAATAGATACTGCTTTTCAAAGACTGATATGGTAAAACCTCAAATCATACACAGTGGTAGCTAATGGTTCACTTCTTGTTACTACTGGATTGCCATAACACAAACATTTACTCCAGTAAATGTTTACTAAGAGCGCTTCAAGGGCCAGTCACTTAAAATGAGATGGATAAAGCAGATGTGGCTCTGCTTTATCTTTACAGGTTAGGTCTCTGTCTACTCACTTGGTTTTATAATTTATAGTTTACTTTAATTTTATTTGTATGGTTCTTTTACCTGCAAGCTTTATAGTTTTACCTTAATTTTATTTGTATGGTTGTGTACCACGTGTGTGCATCTTGCCTGTAGAGGTCAGAAGAAGGCACAGGATCCGGGGCAGAGTTACAGATGGTTGAGAGCCACCACAGGGGCACTGGGAATTGAACCCACATCTAGTGGAGGAACAACCAGTGCTCTTAAACACTGAGCCCTCTCTCCAGCCTTCCCTGAGGTCTCTGTTGATGTGATTTCAAGTTCTTAAATTATTCCCCTGCATGTAACAAATCAGAATTCTAGTTTGGTGCAAATTTTTGAATTCTGATGGAAAACAACATGATTACTCAGCTGTTTCCTCAAAGCTGGATTGGAACCCTCATTTTTTTTAGGTAAGTGTTAGCACGTTCCATAGGAAAACTGGCACTAAAACATTCCACTGTTTGACCCAAAATTCTTGTCTTGCCCTGTATACACACAGGGCTGACCTCAGTACCCGGCTCCTGCCGACTTAAAATGAAACTTTGATCCTCCAAAGGGTTCCATAGCAAAGCACAGAAAACACAAATCTGCACCCGTTTATGGATACCCCCGTCGCTGTCACCACACTTTCTAAAGCGCACAGCCCAACAGCGTTGCTGCTCGTGTTATTTCAGTGCTGCTGCAAATAAGATACAAAAGAAACTTTATTTTTGCAACATTTCATCCATTCTATTTCTGCCCCTAATTTTTTTCCCCTATTTATAAAATATCCACAAAGCCATCAAAACTGTACAGCATCAAAGCTCAAATTATAAAATAGACTAGGAAGAAAATTCGGTCCTTTGGTTCTTGCGAAGGTGGTTTAAATGCAGGTCTCCAGTGGAAGTGTCCAGGAAATACACTTCAAATTATACTGTATCAGAACTGCCGTCAACAGAATTTGTGGATTTTATGAGAACATGATACTATCAAATATGCTTGCAAGTAGCAAATAATTTGAAGGACGGTAAGTTTGTATCTAGTTAAGTGTTCCCAATTTTTCTTGTTATTTTGATAGTATATAACTTAATTATATACTATCAAATTAATTTTTATATTGTTGTCTGAATAGAGACAGAAACATCTCATCTTTATCTCCAGGAAAACAAAGTTGTAAGAACACTGCTTCAGCTGCCGGGCACGGAGCTGGGAGAAGTAACTGTTGAGGGCGAGGGAAACTGCACCTTTACATCCTATGGCTCTCGAGGGACGTGGTGGAATTCCAAGAAAGTCCAATTAAATTACATACAAGAAAGGCACATTCTTGCCTGTCAACCTCAGGTATGTGATACCGAGTCAGCAAAACCCTCGACTAACTAACTGGACATTTAGAAACACTCCTTTTGCATAGGCATGCATGTTCCTTTCCAGACTGAAGACTGGGCTCTCAGAAGTTTCGGTGCTACAAGCCAGGGAGAACAAACTTCTTAAAGAATAGGTACAGGGCTAAAATTTCAGTTAGTTAACTTTTACCTCAGGATAAACAAAATATTAAATATATATTCAATTAAAGGAAGAATTTAAGCATTGTTTTTCACTTCTGAATCCTAGAGGTATTATGTAGGTCACATGGTGTTGTGTGCCCAGGTCTCAGAATTTAGAAACCCTCAAGGATGGGTTTCAACCTGTCAAACTCCTCAGACCACGTTGAGGAGACTCCACACTCACAGTTACTGGGGAATTTTTCATCCACATCTGATGCTAATCAAATCATAAATTTTCTGATCTGTACACACACACATACGTGCACACACACACACAAACACACACACTCATACACAGGAATAACTGTGTCCTTCCATTTGTATTAGCAATAATAAAAATGGCATATAGTGGTCCAGAACTTCATTGTTGGGAGTTTTCAGTCTCTATATTGTCTAGATTAAGATATTCTCTGTTTCTATGATGAGGCCCTGTATGTCACTTGGAGGTGTGGTTGGGATGGTCTCTCTGAGTTTAAGGTTAGCCAGGTCTGCAGAGAATGTTCCAGGTTAGGCAGGGATACACAGTGAGACTCTGTCTCTTCAAATTAACTTTGTATAATTAATGTCCCCTCCACATTGAAGGTTCAGGAGTGGACAGGAAAACAAGTATATCTGAAAAGAATTCACATTGTGGAATATAATGTGATAAAGCAGACATGGATGTATCTTCATATGTAAAATATCAGTGAGATAAAATAAATACTGAGAATATCCTAAAGTAAGTGTTTCAATAAGTCATATTAATTTCCGACCACAAAGTTACTCTCTTTGTAGATACTTTATACAACCTTTATAGAAGGTTTTTTGCTAAGTATGTGTGTAGTTGAAGATTCATTTACTTTTATTTGTCTGTGTAAGCACCTGCATGTATGTCTGTACACCATGTGTGTGCAGTTCCTAAAGAGGCAGGAGCCCTGGAACTGCAGTTACAGATGGTTATGAGCCACCGTGTGGGTGCTGGGAATCAAACCTGGGTCCTTGATTAGAGCCATAAGTGCCCTTAACTGCCAAGCTATTTCAATAGCCCAGTGTGTGTGTGTGTGTGTATGTGTGTGCGCATATGTGTGTCCATATATGTGCATGTGTATGTGTGCATGTGTGTATGCGCATATGTGTGTCCATATATGTGCATGTGTATGTGTGCATGTGTGTGTATGCATGTACGTGTGTGTAACTGAGTGGCATTGCATACTGCATGGCTTCATGAGACACTTATAACTGAGGGAAAGGAGAAGGTGAGGCCATGACTCAGGACTCACAAAGAGGATTCTGAAAGAAAAATGTTCTCCTACAGTAGCAGAGTCAGTTTAGGAGAGCAAGCTCATCATAATGACAAAAAATGAGCTATTATTCATAAAATCATTATTGGCCCAGTAATTTAAGGGAGAAGTAGTTAGTTTTCACTAACTACTATTTTTAAGTTTTCATTTCCATCACTTTTAATCATGTGACTCTGATGTGTGCATGGGTATGTATGTGCGTGTGTATGCATGTGACACAGAAGCCAAAAGAGGGTCTGAGAGCTCTAGTCCTGGAGTTACAGGTGGCTGTAAGCCACAGAGGTGGGTCCTGGGAACCAGCGTCCAGTCCTATGTAAGAATAGTGCATACTCTCAACAGCTAAGGCATATCTTCAGCCAATCAGTGATCTTTGAAGGGATAGCTAAAGGTCTGTTTACATCATGGGTGTTATTGAAATCATACTAAGGTTATCAAGTTTTATATAAATGAAAATAATATATGTCATTCAAATGCTATATATGTCATTAACATACATACTATATTTGTTGATGTATATACCCATCATCTATCTATAGCAAGCAGATTTTGATTTTGTATATGAATTAATTCAGGTCCTCTGCAAGAGTAGTGCCTGCTCTTGACTGCTGAGTCATCTCTTCAGGCCAGCACCATGCAAAAGTATCCCTAAACTCTAGTAAGTAAGAGTTTACAGCAATTACAGTTATTCCATTGCTGGACATTGAGTTCAGGGTCTTGCCTTGCACGTACTAACTAGTTAAGCACCCATTCAGTGAGCTACATCCCCAACGCTTGCTGTTTAGACTGGGTCTCGCCCTGTAGCTGAGCTGGTCTTGAACTTGCGATTTTCCTGCTTCAAGGAGGTGCTAGTACTACCAGAACTTCACCATGGCACCTGGACCCTGAGCAACAAAAAGATTGTTTTTGTCTTTGTTTGTCTGTTTATATTAACTGTGTAGAATCAATGCTATATTCACACTAGTATCAAACTATCACTACTAAAGAACACCTTATAATTTGCTTCATAGAGGTGGTTATAATACCATCGATTGCATTTTTAATTGGAAACATTAGCAACAAAAACAGTCTTGGTAAAGTAAGTCAATCCTAAAAAAATAAAAAGAGGAACTATTACAGGCTGGATAAAACCTGCTCCTGTCTATAAAGCTGCATGCGATGACCTCTCTGTACCCCGGTCATCTTGGCACTATGGTCCCTGTGCTGTGGAGATCAACTGTACTGTGCATCTTCAGCTCCTAGGACTCTAATGGACAAGGATGTGACAATCAATGCATATTTGTCAAATCAAATTGCCTTGTCCCTCCAGTGGCAATGGATGTCAGTAGTGCTCACATTCTAGAGTGTTCCTAAGGATGACTTATAGAGATGATTCAAATATTAATTCATTGGCCTGGGAGCTTAAAATTTAAAAAAAAAATGTTGTTTTTGCCTTGGGCACAAAGTTTTCTGTGACTGCCCCAAGAAAGGCGAACAGTGTCTACATAATTATGGAGGTTTGCTGAGAACCGTGACAGAGGCTCAGGAAACGTCTGGAAGAGAAGGAAGAGGGACAGTAAGAGCCAGAGGACTGTGATATCTGATGTGGTAGGCCCCTCTGTGTGCTGTGATTACCATTAATGAATAAAGAAACTCTTTTGGACCTATAGCAAGGCAGAACTTAGGTAGGCAGGGAAGGCTAGGCTGAATGCTGGGAGAAAGAAGGGCAGAGTCAGAGAGAAGCCATGGATCCTCCGCCAGAGTCAGACATGCCCAAACTTTGCCAGTAAGCCACTGCTATGTGGCGATACACAGATTAATGGAGATGGGTTAAATAAAGATGTAAGAGTTAGCCAATAAGAAGTTAGAGCTAATAGGCCAAGCAGTGATTTAATTCATACAGTTTCTGTGTGATTATTTCAGGTCTACACTAGCTGGGCAGCTGGGAACCAACAAGCGACTTCCCTCCAACAGATATCTACTGTAAAATAGTGACTTCCAGACATGACAGGGGAGCTGCACCCACCCCTGAAACCTCAACCATGTGGCTACCTGAACCGGACTTGCACTGTGACCACACCACTGAGGATGGGGCACCGCTACTGCCAAAGGGGCAGCCTCACAAGACCCCGCCCCAGGTGGAGAGTGACAGGAAACCACTGCCCCTGATAGGTTATCCAATCCCAAGTCTCAGCTCTAGACACATGTACGTAGGAACAACATTAAATGCCCTCAGTGGGCTCTATACATACTTGTACATGTGTATATGCATGTATGTGTGTGAGTGTGTGTGTGTGTGTATATGTGTGTGTACTGATAATTAAAGTAGTATTCAAGATTTTGAAAGGGGGTGGGGAATTATAGGATGGACTGGGGAAGGGAGAGGGACTGTTGGGAACAACATAAATATACAAATATACTGCAAATGTATGAAATTCCCCAAACAATTACATTAACGAAGAAGGAAGTGTGCCCAGAATGTCATTTGGTCCTCCACTGTCAAGTTCTTCCTTCTCATAGTGCCAGTCCGATATGTGACTCCCTCTACCAAGCTTCTCAAGAGTCTCCTCCTCTGTCCCCACTCACTCCTCCTGACCATTGTTATTTGATTCAAGAAGCTACTGACTTGCTTAATGGCTTCTTTCTGCTTCCCCCCCCACACCAAACTGCAGTATCTAAAGAGAACAAGGGGCTTTATTGGCAGCTGTGGTGCTATTGCCTGGAGCCAAGTGTGGTTGACCATAGGCGTCCACAGACACAGGAAGACTCGATGGGCGGCTGATGCAAGCACACACCTGGAGCTAAGGAATACTGACGAGGGAGGAGACACATGAAAGAACAGAGGTGAGGAACACAACCAACTCCACATGGTCTTTTCAGGGCTACCGACTGAGATGTCAGGATAACCAGATGGTTTGTTTGCTTAATGTGAGTGAGGACTTTTCCTTCTTGCTTGATCCAGTTTGGAGTGGATTTCCATGTCACTTGTGAATGACCATGCTGCCTCTTACAGAGCAGAAAAGATAAAATCCCAGAAAGCTGGCTAGGCTCTGCCGAAGAAGGGACCTTGTGGTGATGGAAGTTGCTGTGAATCAGGCAGTTCTGCTGGACGGGGTAGTGGGTCCCTGTCATCCAGGAGTCCAGGCAGAAGTGTAAAGGCCTCGTGCCTGGGTGAGTGTTTACTGGATGAGACGTCTTCTCTCCCTCCTTTCCCTGAGTCTTCCTGAGCAGATTGCCATGTTTCCTAACAAAGCCCTCTGGATGGCTCAGTTCTGCTGCTGTGTGCCTTACACTTAGGGAGTTCTAGTTCTGTGGTTTGGACTCTACCTCTATTTAATGACCATATTAATTTATTTTCATTCTGTTGTGTGACATTTGAAAGCATTAGTAGTAATCTTTATTCTTTCGAGAGGAAAGTCAGATAGAAATCTAACAAACGCATCAACATGTACACTCTTTTCCAGTAACTCAAACAATATTAGTTGGCTGCCAACTTAAGATGAAATTGCTGCCTCGGTGCATGTGTGAGAAAGGCCACTGAAAGTTCTCTGTTCTATTAAAAGGGATGTCTCAGCAGCATGTACACAGACTGGTGAAGAGAGATCAACGCTGAAGTTTCACAACTTCCTTCTCTAGTCCAACAGTGGCCGCCTGCACTGTCTGAACAGAATGGAAAGGGGTCGATCGCCAGCGTCTATTGAGGACTTGATCAACTGTGAAGGATGTGGAACCATTTCAGCTGTCTGCAAGTATGTTTTCAGAAGTGGAGACTAGGTGCGAGAGTCCCCCAGAGGAAGGACCGATGAGCATGCCCTTCGCATTGTCTCCACCAGGGGAAAGACCGGACATATCTGCCATGCTGTTCTGTCTGCCCCCTCCTCCTCTACACTCCTCCATCTGCCCTTCCCCAACTGATGCAGGTATCACCACCCCACCCTGTCTACATTCCATTGCTTTGAACATGCTGCTTTTCTGTTGAGACTCTCTTCTGGATAGAGCCAGATTGGCAGGACTACCATCATTGACCAAATACTGCTGAGTGGACTTTTCTCGGTTATCACATACTCAACAGCCTTTCTTTCCTGTGGTTTGTGTTATTAAAGAGATTTGACGTGCCTCGCCATGCTGTGTTCGAGACTCAAAGCATTCTGAACAAAATCAGAATACCAGCAGAGCCCAGGCCAAGGGATGCAAAAGACATCGCATCGGCCCCTCCTGGCTGTTTTCCCTTTACAGTTAATGCACAGGTTGTAAGGAGTCTGTCTTTCCTTTATAATTTGTGTTGTTTTCCCACCACGAACATGGCTACTGTCCCTTTTCTTAGTCCTGAGAATATATTGCCGGGTGACCTGTTTGGAAATTTATGGCCCTGGAGCTGAGAATGCCTACGGTTAAGCACTGAGCTGCGGGAAGATTCCCTCTGATTGAACACAGATGGAAAGGGAGGGGCAGGACTCCTCCCAGGGGTTAAATGCTAGCATTTCATTTAACATGTTCCAGTTGAGTAACAAGGGACTGCAGAAAGAAAACCGCTTTATTTAAAATCACAGGGCGATGATGTTTTATCTATCATAAATCTGTCCCACCCAGGAAGTGCTAATAATAAGGGCCACAGTGACAGCTTAGCTCTGTGCGGCAACTGAGATGAACGCATCACGCAAGCGTGGTGCATCCGCAACACATTTCAGACACTCAAAGAATAATCCAGTCACATATGCTGGAAAAGAGAGTGAAGGTGCGGTGTTCAGCAGCTTTCCCGCGGAATACATGTTTCTCTCCCGGCAAGATCCCGAGGGACTCTGGTATTTAACCAACTTCCCAGAGAGTGGGTGGAACTGCTGCCCAGCTCCAGTGCTGCATTCAGTCAGCTGAGGCTAAAATACTCTTCTGCTCTGAAGTCAGAGGAGAGATCAGACATTCAAAAGTACCAGGCCCCACAATTCGAAGGTGGTGCCATGGCACTGTTTGACACTAATGTACAGTGATAAATGACAGCCCCTCCTCTCTTTACAGTGTCTGACTCCCTGATCCAGCAGCCCAGGGCCAACGCTGGCCCCAATAGTGAGTCTGGTTCTGAGATACGGATGGACCTGGAAATCCAGGAGGAGAGTTTAAGCAGAACAGCATGTTCCTGGAAATACTCCGAGGTCCTCTACAAATTCCAAGTAATACTTGCAGAACTTTTACTCCTCAGCCATTCCCATGGCTGCATGAGGCATGAAAGCCAGTCAAGGCCGGGGTCATTACACTGAGTGGTGGGCTTTGAATGTGTCACCCTGGGAAGGCTCCTGTGGTGGCCTTACCTCTTCCCGGTCCACCTCAAACTCATGAAATCTCCCGAGGTTGTGAGGTGTACATTTAAAGGATCCTTCTGTCCTATCAGTAAAAACTAGCAAACTTTAGTAAAAAGCAAGCAAACAGGCTGAACTTGGCAGTCCATGCTTGTGATCCCTGCACTTGGCAGGTGCTAGCGGGGGGAACAGGAGTTCAAGGCTTGTCAGGGCTACAAAGCAAGTTTGAGTCCAGCCTGTGTTACTTGAGACCCTGTTTCAAAAACCAAAACCCACAAAAAAAAAAACCTAAACAAGCAAGTAAACAAAAACCTAGCACATACACACACACACACACACACACACACACATACACTCACACACAAACAAAAACCAAATAAATAAAGCAACAGCATCAAATAAGTGTTAAACGTGACAGCTTATAGTACTGCTGGTCAGACTTGATTAGGACCGGATGTTGTCAGTTCATGCTCACATTTTCCTAGTTCTCCCACGTGGCACTATAAATACCTGTCTCAAGTCACTAGAAATGCTGTCATTTTCCAAACGTATCATAACCAGTCTTCAATCAAGATGTCACTCTCTCAGCTAAGCACTAAATTGTCTTGGGAATATGTATATCAGGCTTAAGAGTGCTATACAGACTCATCCCTGAAGATCAGTATATGGGGAGCGTTTACTTCATAGCCTCAAAGTGTGTGATTGGCACCATTAATAGGATAGTGTCTGATACAAGTCATTGGCAGCGCAGATGCAACCCCCGCACGCACACAGCCACCAAGTAGGAAAAGATGACTTCATTTCTGTGAGAGTGGATCAGATATCCACGAAGCTCTAGCTCTTGCTTCGGCAACTGAAGCGGTATTTACAAGGATATTACCGCAGCAAGGATCCGATTGTATCTGGTCAGCTGGCCGGGGCCATTCTGGCTTTGTCAGACACGCGTTTCTTTCCCTTGTCATGACTCCCAGGTGCTACTGCTGAGCAAATGGGGCATCACTGCCAGAAAAGGATTTGAAAAGAACAGCAGCAACAGAAATCCTGATTGGACAATCTGTGTGTTGTTGCCATCGACAAAGACTTGACTGTGGGGAGGGGGGGCAGCTGGAGGAGGGGTCACAGTGAGGTTAAAAGAAAAGCACCCAGGAATTCTCTGTTGTCATCAGCTTTTAAAGCTAACTGGTTTTGGTGGCTGCTGGAGATACGCAGCTCTCCATCAAATGCAGAGAGACCTTGGAAATGGCATGCACAAGCTGTCCCTCAGATTTCCCCAAGAGGTGACTACTTTTACAATGAAAAAAAAATTACTTAAAATCTGAAGTTTGGACAGCCCAACCAATAAAGAGAAGGATTCTTCTGTGGAGAGGCTGGCAGGGATCTCAAAAGACTCTACTGGTTATACAGAAAGGGATTTAAATAAACAGTGTGTGCTACTAACAAGTGAAATGCTGAACACATCCTATATCAGTCTGCTTGGTGGCAGAGTCTAGACTATAAACAAATTAAAACACTTGTTAAGGCATGCAAGCATATTTGCAGCAAGATTCAAATTTCAGTATCACGCAACAGTGCGCTAAGCTTTCCTTTGTACTAGAAGGCAGAATCTCTAGTACAGACGTTGGAGATTTCAGTCTTATTCCTGGTTATTCGCCAACATTTAGCCATAGAGTTGCATGTAAGCTCAGAGAACATTCATGAGCAGCTAAATAAATATATTTGCCTTTGTTGGTTCATGGAAGAGATGGTTGCCAAGTGGGAGCTGCAGGAAAGAATTCAAAGCCTAGGTCAAAGATAAGAGTCCAAGTTTTTAAAAAGACCCAAAGCGTTGTGAACATGTTGGAGCTTGCCCATGGTTTTAATTCACCATTATATACACTCTCTTTGATAGTAGATGAGCCACTGAATACACACACACACATACACACACACACACACACACACGGCATGTTACTATTTGAGCCAAGACTTTACAACATTGTGCACACGCATACACACAAACAAGCACACAAACACACACGCATACACTATGTTACTAATTAAGCCAAGACTTTGCAACATTGTGCACGCACACAGATGCACACACGCACACACACACACACGACATGTTACTAATTAGACTTTACAACATTAACCAGCAAGACCACTTCCGGCGTTGATGAGGACAGTCCATAAGCAGTGGCGTCAAGGACAGGAAAGCCAGATTTCATGTAGAATTTTCTCTGTTACAAAATAGAGTTCCTGCATGCAGCTTCAGACATGCACTGTGAGTCCTCTAAAGCTTTCTTTATCATTTAATATTCTCAATAATTCTGTTCCTAGGCAGCAGTTCAAAGCTCAGTGTAGCACTCGTACAACACCCCAGGCAGGTCAGGTGACCTTTCTCCAATCCTGCTCTCTCTGGTGCTGAGGACAGACAAAGTGATACGTCTGTCATACGCCATTACCATTAGAAGAGAATCTTGTTCTTTTATTACAGCTGAACTCCGCCAGATCTCTCAGCAGGAATGCTAAGTGAAATCAATGTCTTGGATTTCCAGGCTGAGCTCGAAGGTCGCAGCCTCTCTATCATTTCTCAGCATTATCCTTTCTCTCGCGCGCACACACTCCCTGAGCCTCCAACTGGCACACAGCAGATTGAAAACAGCATGAATCAGAGGACTCATGCTGTACAATTTTACAGTCTTTTGGAGCCCCTCCTTTTGATCCCCCTTCCCTGTTTTTTTTTTCCTTTTTGCAAATTGCAAATAAGTTTTGCTTGTGTCCTCTGGAGTTGGGAGTCAGAGGCAATGGTCCATCCAGGAGGAGGGTAGCAACTGTAACTCAGAATTCACCCTTCACTTTTGACAGCTGTCAGTAGGAGCATTGTTCACCTGTCACCCCTTGAATTGGACATGCAACGCCACTGCTCCAAAGAGTAAATATACTTGTAATGCAAGCCATCAATTCCATTTATGCCAAGCAGATTGTGCACAAAGCCCTTACAGTATTGTGTGAGAGGAAGACAGGCAAAGAAACTGGCAATAACGAAAATTATAAACACACAGAAAACATCCCCAAGATACTGGTAGCTGATTGTCTTAAAACAAATATGCTAATAAATGAATGCTCATGAACAAATTAGCTCTGTGGAGTTACAATATCCATCGTGCTATGTGCAAACGTCATTTCTAAGCTAGAAGAGAGTTAGCGGGTTCTGTTCATTTATTACTAGTGGCAATTTTGAGAGCTGCATTCAAATCATGCCACAGCTCTTCTTAACTCGCTGTATTTTTCCTGGGAACTACATCAACACGGGCATATTTTGGAATTCTTTCTGACAACCAAAGTCATGGCAGGCAGCATGCTGGAGGACACTGGGCAGGGGCCACACATTTTTTATTAAATTGTTGCTACTGGAAGAGCTTGGCTAAATCTTTATATATGTGCTCTAAGTGCGGGTGCGAAGAGGAACACCCACAAAGCTGTATATGATAGATCAATCATGAAAGCTGACTTTTAAAAAGTAATTACACTTCAAAGATAAACTATAGCATATATGTTTATGTCCTGTGACTCGTGATAACTGAAACACACTCTTACTCTTTCACTCTTGTGAGCTGAAGAGGGGCATAAAAAACTAAAGTCTGGAAGAATTTTAACACTGCTGAAACCAGCATTCTCTTTGGTGCTGAATCCATAGGGTTTCATGCGCACATAAAACCGCTTGGCTTGCTCAGTCCCTTCCCAGTCACAACAAGGAAGACTTCAGTGGCCTTGACATTTGCCACTGTTACCTATGGAAAGACCCTTGTAGCAATCGCCAGCCAACCTGCTGATGGATGGACAGATGGATGAATGGCTGGGGACTGAGCAGAGGCAAAGATGGAAGAGGCTGCCTGGCATTTAACACTTCTTCCTTATTTGTATTAAGTGAAAGGGTTGAGAAGATACTAATTATAAAGAGTTCACTCAGAAGTAAGGGGAGATCCACTAATCATATAAAACAGAATCAAACAGTCTACAGTCCTGAGAGAGGGACTCTAATGTAAAGCACTGTCGTTGATAGTAATATGATGGGCAACACACACAGCAAGGGGAAGAAGCAGAGCCACCCTACACAGAAGGTGTCTGTGTGTAGCAAAGACTCCACTGCTGTGTCATTCTGCTTAAAGTGTCTCTGTAACTATAACCCTTTAAAACGGTTAGCACAGGAGCCGTCAGAATACCAGTACTTTAGAAATTCAACCTTGGTAACTGTTATAACTGCCTCTGAGCTTTAATACCTCCCGTGTGTCCAGATGACAAAGAGAAGCAAGTGGGGCCCTAAACATTAAGCGAGGAGTATGTGAGGTCCCCCAAACAGCAGTTGCGAACTTAAAGTGGCACACGTCCCCGCTCTGCGGTCCCGCAGTGTGCAGGTACTCCCTAGCCACAGTCGCAGCTCCTCTGTCAGGTTAAGCTCATGCACAAATGTGTTTCTTTCACAGCTGACCCAATGGTCCCTTTTCCAGGCTCCACTATGGAGTTAGACAGCAACTGAGCTGCTGCCCTGAGTGCTCCTCCCATTCAGGATGAGCATATCCCGTTCATATCTTACTCGGTTATTTTATTCCCACACTCTGTGATGCTCCACCTGGACTCCCCTAAAGTATTCTCATGCCTCCTTCATAGAATGGAAGACGGAAGCATGTTTCTAGACGAAAAAAAGATGTTTGGTGAAATTATTAGTGGTGTCAATATTCTGGTTAGTATTTTGTAATAAAGTTAAATATTTGCAGTTATTTTTCTGAATAATCTCAGAAAACCTCCCTCTTTGGCTAGCCACACTCACTTCACAGAAAGCTTAATGTGTTCACACAACAGCACACATGTGAAGTCTGCACATACAAAGACTTTTCCCCCAAGGCTCTCTGTTCTTTTCTAAGAGGCATTCATCTTGAATCCCCCAGCCTTCCCCTGTGTTCTAAGGAAATGTCTCCAGCGCTCTAAAGCCAGAACCGTGTTTAAATAGTCTCCCAACACTATTATTATCTTCATGTCTTTACATGATAATCTTGGTGTATGGGTGACATATCTAAAATTACAGCTATGCCATTCCCATAATGCATTATAACAGTTATTGATAGTTTTTAAGAAACACTCCATATGTCTCAATTCTCCTCATATTTAAGTTTCTATTTCAGTTGTTTATCCCTTGGCAAACGTTTGCATTTCTTGCTGAAGCCACTCTCTCTTCCTAATAAATTCTAATGTACTTTTATCCATATATGGCTTTGTGGACTTTTTATTGATTAGTCTTTAGATTAAAAAGGACAGCTATTTGATTGCTTATAGATATCTGTTTTTAAGGCTATAAACTCACTGGTTTAAAGATGCACACTTCAGATTCTCATAACTATCGATATGTTTGTGGAGTGATGAAGTCAAGTATTAGAAATGTAAATTTACACATACAACTGTTACTCCTTCTAAAAGTCTTACCTCCACGTATACCCTGAGTTTAGCCCAGTGGCTGGAATCTAGGAGACCTTCAACAAACACCACTGAGTGAAGAGGAGAAGCCCAAGGAAAGAGAGATCAGCTTATTGAAGAGGGTACCTTGCTTTTGGGTGGTGGGCTGTTTGTGCTCTTGTCTGTGTGAATGCTGGTAGGAGACACGGCAGCACCAAGGTTGCCCTGGGGTAGGCCTAGGAGCTTCCCTCCTGGAGAAACCTGCATTGCGGCTAGCTGGGCAGCATAGAACTGCTGCAGGAGAAAAGACAGAGAGAGACTGTCAGTCACAGCGCAAACACCCTTCAGAAGCACACAGTTGGGTGCACCACGCTTCCTATGCCTTTTTCTCGTTACACCCAAAATACTGTATGAAAATCTGTCACCGTTCTACAACTTAACTTGTCGGGAGGGCAGTGGCAGACAACAGGACATTTTTGGCAGTAGCTCAGGGGCACAGGACAGAAGTAGCCATCACACTCATGCCTTATGGGTGACCAGGAAGGCAAGCATTTGGTAGTATTTGGCCAAGGCTTGTTTACTCTTAAATTCTTCACCGGGTGTTATTAAGAAACTAGCTTTACATATAGAGTAACTCTCTTATCTGTGTTGGTTCGCTCTTTGACTTACTGAACTGGGCATCTGGAGCTATTTCTTTTCTTCTGAGAATTAACTTGCAGAAATTGGGAAACATATTGATAAGGAAGGCAGGAGAGGACGCTGGGAGGATGATATATGGTCATTCTACCTACACTGATAAAAATTAACCAGATGCCTGCTAGTTAATTCACTTCGTGCCATAAACAGACACATCTCAAAAAAAAAACCTCTATGGAGCACACACATTTTTATTAATAACAAAGAAAAACTGCTCCAACAAATAATAATTTAAAAGGATATTTCACTTTTATAAGGATATCTTAGGATACAGTATCAACCGCAAGAAACACTTTACATTCAAACATGGAAATCAAACACAGAGACAAACTTTAGACTTCATGTAGTATTCTTTAAGAAATTTAACGGTCTGGATTAGAAAGCAATTCACCTTGATAACATCTACGAGTCCTACATGTCCCAGGGTCCTATTTTGTCCTTGTCTTAGACCCAGAGAGCCTTTTCTATGCAATCCAGTACTTCTGCAATGAATACAATGGGAATAGAGGCCCCCAGAGAGAAAGACCACATGATAGTCCTCCCGGAAGAACATTTTCAAAGCAGAAAATTGTTCCCGGAATTTTTATGAACATTTATGGATCCCACTGTAAATGACATGCTGGAAGCCAATTGCAGCAGTTCCACAAAGATACACATGCATCACCTGCAGTTCTGCATCCTATGACTCAAATGCCAGCAGAAAAGTTGCACTGGTGACAGAGGCTACAGCTTATTTACATGTGAACTAAGATGCACAGAGAGAAAGCAGGCCCTTCGATCATTAGTACTGATCTCCCATCACAATTTTATGCGTTGGAATAATAATAACATTTCTGATTTCAACCACTGAAAAAGATTTTATCCCTAAGTCTTAGGTTATATAAAGAGTAAAATAACTTGCTTCGTAGCTGAAGACTTCAGAGTTTATGGTTATTTCTTTGAATCCATAATTGATATATTCCTCCCGATGGTGATGAAAACTTGTCCATTATTTCCTAGGATTTGAAAAGTTGATTTTTTTTTCTGCCATCATTTTGAGCTGTTTATGAGGTTATTTATAGTGTAACTGTGTCCTCAGGACACAGCTTAGCAAATTACACACATGCCTAGTAGAATACACAGACCCGTGGATTTAAAAAACAGGCAAATTTTCAGCCTAGCCACAGAACACTGCTATATTCTGCAACTTTTGTGTAGCATTGCTTGTTGTATCCTTGAAAAGAATTACATCAATTGTTTCTACTAGCGGTATGTGTTAAGAAAACACATTTCTGGCTTCAGTATGCAATAAAAATGAGATTTTACTAATTAATATAAGTGACATGGAACATCTAGAAATCTGTATGTAAACACCAAAATGTTTTAAAAACCTCAGTGATTTAAACTTTAGTGTTGTCCCTTAAAGGATTTATCATTATACTTTTTAATGTATCTCTCTCTGGCTCTCTCTGGCTCTCTCTGTCTATCTATCTATCTATCTATCTATCTATCTATCTATCTATCTATCTATCATGCTATGGTGTTAGACATTTAAATAACTTGATCAATTATTCCTAAAAGGTGAGTCAATGATTATTGGTCATTATAGGTACATTTGCAACATTCAAAAAATAAAAACAAAATTACAGGACCTATATATAAAGGTAAAAGGATGAAATCCTCAACCATTGTATTGGTTTGAAGGTTGGAGGTGTCACATGCTCAACATTACAAAAAGCTCACACCCTTCCCTCACTTGCTACAAGCATCTGTCCTCACCATTTTACAAAGGGAACTAAGGTTTATCAGGGTTCAGATATCCAAAGTTGCTTTTTAATTCAAACTGAAAAAGTTGCCCAAAGTCAGATCTCTTTCAGCTGGAGGGAATATTCAAATCCCCTCCCCACACAGTTCTGGTAGAAGAGACAATGGCCCTTGAAGGAGCTGAAAGAATTACAAGTAGGAGCTTTGGGATAACTTAAGACAAAATCCAGAGCAGTGTGAAGAGGCAAAGGCATACTTGCAAAAAAAAAAAAAAAGAAAAAAAAAAGAAAGAAAGAAAGAAAAAAGAAAAGAAAAGCAAACAGGGACCTGTGGGTGCCAGAAAGATAGGAAATAATCAACCAGCAGACTATAACCGATTTTATGAGTGTTTCCTTAAAAATCTTGTCTTGTTGGAGCTTGAAGGAGGGGAGAAGGGAAATGAAATTAAGAAGTTAATAGTTCAATCCTAAATTTTCTTAATGATCTGTGAGTTGAAACCTGAAAAGGGCTTTAAAATTCTCCACCATTAGTTTCAAGATAAGAGTGAAGTGGGCCAGTTGGTTGCTCGTGGCCTTCAATCCCAGCACTCGGGAGGCAGAGGCAGGCAATCTCTGAGTTTGAGGTCAGCCTGGTCTACAGAACGAGTTCCAGGACAGCTAGGGCTAAACAGAGAAACTGTCTCAAAAAAAAAAAAAAAGATAAGAAAAATTCAAAACAAACAAACAAAAAGAGTGAAGTGTGTCTGTAAAGTTGAAGTTAAAACACTAGTTTAGTCCCGCTAAGCCAGCAAGGCGAGAGGAGTGAGTTCAGACCTCCAGCTTGACCTTCTCCAGGAAGTTTACTCTCTCAGTCTCTGATGCTTAGACGATCATAGCTGTCTTCACAGAAGTACAATTACTATCCTACACCTCATTTTACCTATGGAAATGATACATTTTACCTATGAGGCTGGAAAGAAAAATGCAGAGCTGGGTGTCATCTCCAAAGTCTAACCCATTAATTTAAATAACTGTCGGAGGACAGGAATGTTCTCCCTATTGGAAGGAGACCCCTGAGGATGGCAGGCACAGAGAAGGACACTGAGTGGACACCCTGAGAAGCAAGCAGCACCGGCTTTAAAGGCTCAGTCTTCCTGTGGACGCTCGTAAAATACGGGCAAAAGAATTTATCCTGAAAATCCAGGCATGGGAAAACCAGAGAACAACGTGAATGAGGATTAACTAGAACAAAGACAAGGCAGGAGGATCTGCTGTGAGGTCATCAGAATTTAGAGGGGACACTTTTGAGCCTAAGAAGCTGGCCTGGCATCACTAATGTAAAAATTAACAAGAGGAAATAATATGCATGTCATAGCAGAGTGGGCACAAAACATAGTTTACCTAAGTCTTTCTTTTTAGAACATAATATGCAATTGTCATATGTTTGTGTATAGTAATCATTGTGAGACACAGTTTATTACACTTCCGTTCTGAAAAGGCAAGCCAGACAGAGAGGCTGTCTCATAATCCTGCATTGTGACAGCAAAATGCTGGCCAGTCCATCTCACTGAGAGATTTCCTTGAAAGGGCAAACTGTCTCCCCCTCCTCTCCGTCTTACTTCACTCTCCTCTTCTCCCTGCTCTCCCTCCTCCTCCACCCTCCCCTCCAGTCATCTTCTTTCTCCCTCCATCCTCTTTCCCTTTTCCTCCTCTTCTCCCTCCTCTTTCTTTTCTTCTTAGATCATTAGTACCGACACCTGGGGTTACACACACGCTAGGCCTGAGGCAGGTCCATCCCCAGGCACTTTAATAGGTGTGAAGAAGACGATGGCCTGCCCACACAACAGCTGAACTGTATCCACCCTGGCCAGCCAAACATAATCATCATTTTGTTACGCTTACTGGCTTGTGTATTCACAAGTGGGGTCAGGCGGTAGGTTGACGGGTCCACTTATTGGTGCTTGAGTTTCCTGCCAAGCTCTAGCGATCCAGTACTAGATCAGAACTTGGTGAGGGTGATAAAGACAGATATTTTCACCTGTACTAATTAGCTTGGTATTTTGGGTAAGATGAGTGTTCTACACTTTTGGACACTTTTTTCTCCCATGGTTATATACAATACGTGTTTACAACCTTTTAAGAGGACGTCCACTTCGGATGTGCTAGTGCTCATCGCTGACAAAATAACAACAATTTAAATTCTAAGCTGGATTATCATACTCATTTGATAGGAAGTTCTTGCCACTTCTCCCTAATAGCATATTTTCCCCCAAATTGCTCACAACACAGCTTCTCCCATTGGCTACATCCTGGTGTCTAGTTGCCATCTGGAGTATCTGGATTTGAAACACTCGGGTCTGACAAAAATAACTATCAGGATTTGATGTCTCAAACCTATTCAGTGATTAGTGAACCCCACGAAGGCAGGGCCCATGCCTTTGTCTCCACTGCCACCTCAAAATAGCAAATACAAGTTGCATATACCCAAAGGCAAGAGCTCTGTCAAATGACATCATAGCTTCTTAATGAACATGGGTCTCTTGTACATCCTTAGTCATGCTGATATGCATCTGGACAATCTGGATGGAGGTAAAGGAGATAGCGAGGACCCTGCATTTAGTCATTTCCCAAGACCAAGCAGCATAAGCTAGTGTATGCTTCTATGCAACTCCTTCCTCTCCTCCGGCATGAGTGAGGAGGGCGGAGTGAAGGCAGAGTCACGTGAGCCCTGTGCAGTGCCCTTTCTCTACCTTCCCTTCATTTTCCTTTCTTTATGCGTGTCTCCTCCACATTCAACATCATACCGCACAGGAATCACGCGTGTTTCTTTGCGGGGAGAGGACTTCTCAAATGCTGAAGCATTTCAGAAGCAGCGGCTCTGGCGGGTCATTCGGGAACTCTGCCGTGACTGTGAAATGAATGGCGAACCCAAGATTGCCGCAGCCACTGAAGAGTTTTTCTGAATATCTCTAAGTGCTTTTATACATTTATTTTATCAACACTTTGTGTGTGTGTGTGGTTGTGGAAGGGCATGTGCGTGTGAGTGTGCCACGACAGCCACCACAGCCACGGAAGAAGACTTCAGAGTCCCTGGAGGCCGTCGGAGCCACAGCTGGTTTGCAAGCTGCCTAACTCCGGAGCTGAGAATACAGTTTGGGAGCTCAGTAGGAGCAGAATGTGTTGAGCCATCTCCCAAGCCCCCTGACAAAGGTCTTTCAAAACAGAATCCTATTCTCTGAGTGATATTTTCCCCCCAAACACAAGATTTAGGAGAATAAAAGAGTATGCTAAACGTGACTATGAGTGAATTTTTCAAATTTTCCTATTTATTCGATGGGAGCAAAGACGTTGCTTTCGTTCTCCCTAAGGGGTTAAGCAGGTACAAAGATAAAGTTGTCATCCTGTGTGGTCCTCAGTGATTAGCCATAATCATCACTCCAGATGAATTATAACTCGTCAAAAAATCAAAAATAAGCAAACATATAGACGTAAATTTTCAAAACTAACAGAAACAAAGTATTTCTGACAGTGTCTTCCAAGTCAAATATGTGTACAGAAATGGGGATAAAATATGGTATCAATCCATATGGTCCCCCACACAGACACACACACATAAACACCTATTAACGCACACACACGTGCACATTCATACATACACACATACCTTGTACATGGTACTGTTAATAAGGTAGATACTCAGGACAGACATGGCAGTATCTCCATATGTTATCATCTGTCATGCGCGTTTCTGAATGGGTTTGTATGCCGTGTAAAGGAAACCTGGAGCGATCCACTAACTTAAATGTGATCTAGAAGGGAAAATTTCACTTTTCCTTTCCTTCCTTCCCTTAGTGAAGGGATGTGGAATGGCATTGTGAACAGAAACAAAAACCGAAAGCAATTTCAAGCCTCCAGAAGTGTTATCTTTATGGCTTAATTTCTGCTTCTTAATGTAACTTAAATGTAGAATTTAAGGAGAAACTAATGTACTGGAGAAAAATCTTTCAAAACATGTCAGCAGGTTTCAGTGCGGATGGATGTGCTCTCTGCCTCATCATTTGTCATGCCTCCACAGAAAATTATCAAAGCAGCTTGGATTTAAGCATGGACTTCCCCTGACAGTGGCAGCATTAACTTATTTAATAAGTGCATTTTGTGTAAAACAGCATAGGCCAAAGTCCCAGTAGAAAGTCACACACGGAGTGGATAAACACTTAGGATGTATGCGTCACTACAGACTGGCTAATAAACTATGCTCTACTATCCCTTCCTGGCAAATTCAAGAGCACAGAGACACCAAATCCCCCACACATTGGGGACTCTCTATCAATCCCCCTAAATTAACAGGTGGGGAAATAGTTCAGTGATTAAGAGCACTAGCTGCTGTTCGCGAGGACTGAGTTTGATTCCTAGTACCCATGGGAGGGGACTCACAGTCACCCATAGCTCCACAAGCGGGGATTTGGATTTCTTCTGGTCTATCAGGGCACCCCTAAACATGTGCCCCCATCATATAATTTAAAAGATAAATCTTGAGATGAGACTCAAAGAGCACCACAGGGTTGGTAATGGTGGGAGGAAATGGAAAGTTTGCACTTTGATGGTAAGAATATTAAATGGCCCTTCCCAATGTCAAGACTGTATCTACTCCCTGGCACAGAAATCAAAGTGAGTGAGTGACTTGGAAGTCCTTAGTTGTTTATGAAAAATACATGAAAATGGGATTTTATAAAATAAATCACACATATAAAAACATATTATAAGCAGAGTTGGTCTCGATAGTCCAAGGTGGAAATGACCCCAAATCTTCTCAAGGATAAATGGTTTTTAAAAAGTGGGGGAGAGCTAAGGAACAAGATATTACTCAGCAGGTGATGGCGCATCTGAGCCTTGAGGAGCTCGGCTTTGCCCAGGGAGTACAGCAGAGGAAATGGAAGAGAGGCTGTGTGATGCCGCTCACATAAAGTGCTGGGAAAGAGCTAAGCTACCAGTACAAAGATGGATGGAAGTTTCCAGGGCCAGGGAAGGAGGAATGTGAGCATCTTGTTCAGTGGGGACTTTTAATTTGGGGATTTCCACAAGCTTTGTGGGGAACACTGGTGACGATGATGCACCAAGGTCAATGTGTACATATCTTAACACACACACACACACACACACACACACACACACACCCCAGATTATTGCTGTCCTTGTCGCTCCATATTAAAATATCCTGTGCTAATTATCTTCATTGTCACTATGGGTAAAATAAATAAACAATAAATGAAGTCTGACATAAGCAACCTAGGGGAGATGGATTTACTGCGAGTTGTGGTTTCAGGTTTAGGGCATAATTGCTCGGCTCACACATAGGCAGAGCATCAGAGCAGGGGACACACGAAGGGGAACAGGAAATAGGAAGTGAGGGAAAACACAGGTAGTGGTCCAGGGCCAGGGACAGCTCTCCTGCCATGGTCAGTGCGGGAAACCATTTCCTCAGAGTAGGCCCCTCCTCTTTTCACCGCTTCCCAAGAAGGCTGTGATTTTGCCACCTATGGAGGGACTAATCCATTGATATGGCCGTGATCTATTATGTCTGGAAATGATCCCTAGACACAGCAACACATGGTTTAATAATCCCCTAGGCATCTCTCCATCCTGTCAAGTCAAGAATCAAGGTTCAACCCCCTGGTGTGGGGCTCCCTGGACCCTTCTCTTCTTCAGACTCTCTGCAGAAGACAGGAGGCTCCTGGTCAGAATGGCTGCACACCTTTACTGACAGGGACTGACTTGAGAGAGCCAGGATCTGACAATCTACAAGCCTCCTCAGCCCACAAGCCCTGGTGAGCACAGTGAAGTCAGAATGCTTCCATCTCACAAAAAAAAAAAAAAAATCACACTGGTTTACACTTCCCCTGATGCATCAGGATATGAGGATATGTAAACAAACCCTGAACATCTCTCTATATGCAGCAGAATACATCCCTCGAGCTAGGCTGGCTGTGAAGTCAACCAGTTCTGCAGTCCCCATTTCTGGGACAAGGTTAGACAAAACAAGATAGAGATTTGGCTTCTTTCACTTAGCGCCGTGCTTTTGGCACCTCTGCCTGCTCCATGAGCGTCGGCCCGGCTGAGCCGATTCTTCCCCTTGGTAAATCACAGTACACCATGTTTGTCCACTCAGCCACTCGCTGGACACTTGGAGTTTTGTTTCCTATTTTTAGGCTGTTATGAATAATCCTGCCGTGGACATTCCAGTGCCAGCCTTTGTGTGTTTTTATTACTCTGGGCTACCCAGTTTCTGACACTGGATTTGCTTAGTCATATGAACATGAGTCACACAAGTCCATGTTTACTTTGAAAGCCGTTTCTTTTCCACAGGGTCTGAGCTCCTTTGTGGCCCTTTTGCAGCATCTGAATATTTCAGTTACCCTGCATCTTCATCAGGACTTAGCATTTACTGTGTTTTAAAAACTGTATTATTTTTTTTCTGTTTACATGTATTAGTGTTTGCCTGCATGTATGTACAGCTGTCACATTTGTGTCATTCCCTCAAGGCCAGAGGGGGTGTTTAACATCCCGGAACTGGAGTTACAAGCAGTTGTGGGCCTGGGCTCAGATCCTCTGGAAGAGCAGCCAGTACTCTTAGTGGCTGAGCCATCTGTCCAGATCCTTGCCTATCTTCCTAAGGATAATTATTCTAGCAAGGCTGAATATGCGGGGTCATTGCCTGGCACTGTGTCTCTGATTTTACTGTCTTTCCATGAGCTTAACAGTTACCTCTCTTGTTTTCTATGGAAAAAATACATATTGAGATCTTTTCCTTTTGGAAAAGATTGGGCTGTCACGTTGAGTTAAAAGAAAGCTTTATACATTGGGCTTTTCTTTTAAAGAGTAAAATGTGCTGGAGAAATGGTCTAAGAGTCTAGTTTCAGAGAAGGGCATGGCTATCATTGAAAAATCATACACAGTGTGGCCATAGAATAATAAACTATTCCTTCTAATCTATATCATATGATACAGTAAGCATCAGAGGCACTAAAGTTTCTAAGGAGAAACTTATATGTATGCATGGGGACACGGAATCTTTTGAACTGTGAGACAGTTCCTAAGGAAAACAGTAGACGGGGAGAAATACATTTAGCTGAAATGACAAACTCAGGATGTATAGGTGACTTCTCCATGGGGAGGAGGGATGAAGCCATTGTGGCAATACGGTATGGCTGGGGATGCTGGAGTAAAAGTTTAGCATCAGGTCATGCAAGGGTCAGACCAGATCAGGTGAACAGACCAGACAGGAGGCCAGGTTGTTAGCAGGACAAGCCGTCAGGGAGAGAGAGGGTACCAAGTCCTCAGTGGGGATGACCTTCCCTCATCAGCAGGTGAGCCATGGTTCTGTGTGTCTGAAGGGAGAAGCTTGCTTCTTATGATTCAAAAAGGAAAATGTATTATCATGACTCACTCCAAAAAAAACAACAAAAAAAGATGTGACAGAGGTCCCATCTGCCTATAGTGTGGTTTTATATTAAGAAGTTTCTATAAATCTATGAACTTGGATGTATTGGCACCAAACAGGCTGAGGCAAATAGATCTGCCCGGTGAAACCGTATCCCAAACATAAGAAAGAACGATGCTTGTGAATTCACTAATAAAAGCCGTAAGTCATATTATTTGTATAAACCTGCCTCATTAAATGTTAGCAATACATATCCAAATGTTATTATTCTATTCAGTTTTATGAGCTGTGAGAGCTGGGTGGAGTAGGGAGGCACCGAGGAAGGGCAGACTGGTGTGTGGGTGTGCAAACGGCATCCTGCTAAAGATGCCTCTGGACTTCCGCAAGCCATTGGACCGCTTATAGGCAAGAGGCTGTCACTCCATCTCTCTCGCTGCAGGCGAGGAAGCTTATAAACTACCGCCTCAAAGGTGCGGTCCCTTTAAGGGCTGCTCTCTTCATTTTATCACACACTAATAAATCTCAAACTAGCTAGCAGAAAACTCATTTTGACTTTTATAATTGAAACTGTTCCTTAAAGAACTAGATAAACTTCTGTAAGAGTCACACTAGGAAATGCCATCCGATCTTTGCGCGTTCCCCCCTCCCGGTGCTCTACTCCACGAGCCACCTTCACGTTCCATGCACAGCCCATTACAATATGTTCTAACATCTGCCTCCCCGTATGATGCATGACCTATCCAACTGACCCTTTTTCTGCTGCTCCAGACTTCTGCTCGCTACTGACTGAGAACAAGAGCTCTGCCTCCATCCCCGGGGTCACAGACCAGTAAATACATCTCCATTTGGCAAGGTAGGAAGGATGCTGGCCAGGGGCTTTTCATATCTCTATATATCACTGATGGTACTTCATCTTTAATTAGTTTAATTTTGTGGGAAATGTCACTGAAATTCTTCTTAAAGCAACACAAAAAAATGAAGGGAAAAAGACTTTCTCGCTGGGAGAAAATAATCTGTGGCTCTCAAATATAAGAAAGCAGAGGATTATCAGACAGACTGTTGACACAAATGCTTCTGTTCGGCCAAGTTCATGACCATCGCTCATCTTTCCCAGCAGACAGTGGGAGAGTGGCAGATATCAAATGATACACATGCCATTCCAACAAGATGTAAGAAGAACATCAGTGGCCTTTTATATCAAACCAGAATGTATATTATTTTATATAACATGAGAACACACTTTTAGAATGTGTTCTGGCTGCATGCTGGAGCACACATGCAGAAATGCTGGGGCACACATGCAGAAATGCTGGGGCACACATGCAGGACTGCTAGAGCATACATGCAGGACTGCCGGGGCACGCATGCAGGACTGCCTGGGCACACACACAGGGACAGGAAGTGTAAGGAGCATGACTCTGACCCCTTACGGCAAGTTTTGCTACTTCTGGGATCACTAACAATCCTATATGTCCTGTGTGGTATACAAAGGCTCACCCCGCTTCAGCAATTCCCCCAATGCTCAACAACTTGAGATAGAATATATGAGTTAGCCTTGCAGTCACTGGGTTTCCATTAGGGGACATTATTAACTCTTCAAATTGGAGGCAAAGTTTCTTTGGGAAAACTCTGACATGGTATATATTCTTTACTGCTTCCTTAATTTTTTATTTTAATTACATATCTATGAATGTTTCTCTGTATGGAAATGTGCACATGAGTTCTGGTCTCCAGGGAGGCCAGGAGAGGGTGTTGTGTTCCCTGGAGCTGGAGTTACATATGGCTGTCAGCTGCCCGACATGAGCAGTGGAAACCAAACTCAGGTCCTCTGAGGGCGGTAAATGCTGTCACCTGCTGTGTGCTCTCTCCAGCCCTGTTTCATTGTCTTCATCATTCATGCGCTTTCTCATTTGAATGACTCTATTAATACAGCCCCTCCACCGCACCCCAAGTCCTTAGTCCATAAATCTGACAAGGCACAAAAACGTCATCAGTAAAATAACCAGGGGAAAAAAGTGAAGCTGCCAAGGCACATGGCAGAGGGCGTTTGAGGACATGCTCCTGCATACGAGGGGCACGTTTCCCTCTGCTGTGAGGGACCAAATTGGGGATCCCTACCTGAGGACCAATGGCATATGGTCCGTGAAATAATCACAAAACAAAGTTGTAAGTTTGTCAACACCACCCCATAACCAAGGGACTCCCCCAGGAGCCCGGGAACTCTCCAGTAAGCTAGGAGCAATGAGTTTGAAAGATTGAGAAAATGCTTCAGGGCTGGGAGGACCCTGACTCTGGAGAAGGCACACCTGTGCCTATGACATCTCTTCAGCTGTGGCTTGCTTTCTTTTCTAGCATAAAGAGATGACATGCATGGCATTTAAATTTAAAATAAAAATGGAAAAGTTTCCTACTAGGGATTGCCATTCACTGCTTCTTTCCCTTTTGCCTTCCTCTAAACTTTGATGTAAGAAAAGATATTGCTTATTAACATTAGTGCTGGCTCTTTGCATATGGCCTCTGAGAAACTATATTTCAGACTGCATATGGACATGGAAGGATGAATGGCAATGATCATTATCAAACAGCTAAACTTCCCCTGTGGCATGGCCAAGCGTCATCCTTTGAATTTTCTCAACAAATTTAGAAAGTTGGAATTATTCGTATCTCACTGCAGAAGACATCAAGGCACAGATGTTACATGGAAGTGCATTGTGTAGGATCGGGAACGAGACATGTTGAGGCTAACTCCCTTTTCATTTTTACAGAGCTTCTGTCTCCTTTATTGTGCATTCTGAGCCACGGTCGTTGTCACTCAAACACAGTAGTGGGGTCTATGTGCTTTGAGACGAGATGTTAGAACACGAGAGGATAATAGAGACGGGTTCAGAGGAGGCGAGGCCGCACTGGTGACAACCTCAGTATTGAGGACACAGGACAGGAAAGAAGGGAAACACACCCAAGAGAAACTTCCCCAGTTCCCCAGCATCCTTCATCTGCTTTTTCCCTCTTGGCTACTGCCAGTAAAAATGCTTTAGTTTATTTTTCTTTTGGACTTTTTAATTTAAAAATAAATGTCTCAAATATTCTCTAATTAAATGTAAGAAATGTAAGGGAAACTACAAAAGTGTATTATTGTCTTTCCAGCACCACACTTTTCAACCTTTAGGTCTCAGAACTCTTAGGTGGAACAAGAACATCATTAATAAAATAGTCACAAAAACATGGAACACTGGAACATGTAAGCACCTTGTGGCAGAAAGCCTTCAGGAGGACATGCAGCAGAGAGCGATGCTGCAGGCAGCAGACTGGGCCTGGGCCTGACCTGGCGCGCAGAAGGAAAGCAGCATTGCACGCTGATAAACTATATGTGTCGGCAGAACACGCTGGTGGTAGGAAAAGGCCTGTCAAGTTCCCAGTGGGGGGTGTGTGTGAAGCCTGAGCTGCAGGGAAGCAGGCACCGCATAGAGTCCACAGCTCCATCCAGTGATCAAGGGGAGGATGGGATTACAGTCCTGTTCTACAAGACCAGCCTGAGGGCAATGGGAGAAGGGATACCAGTTATGCCTCCGCTCCAACGACCCACTATTAACTGGTATGGCGTTTAAATTATCACTGTTAGGTCTATCTATCTATCTATCTATCTATCTATCTATCTATCTATCTATCTATCTATCTGATTGAAAATTGATCCCATATCAACTGTATGATCTTCTGTGCATTTGCTATTCATTTTCCTGTTCAGTTAAGCCCTGGTCTCCATGTATGATTCCCATTAATAATTTAATCCCACGGGTGAACCATAGTCCCCGTGTCCATTCCTGCTCACAAACCCTAACTTTCCTAGAACTCTTGAAAACTGTTGTAGCAAAAATGAGCCCTCCATGTTACTCAGAGGAAGAGCAACTTAAACTAATTAGGGGAAATGCCCTGAAGACAGAGCCCTGCGCCCTTTGTATTGTGATTTCCGTTCTCTTTTCTGATCCCGACAAGTCCTTCCATGGCCAACATCACACTTCTCCTCACATCAAACCCACCCAAAGGAATAACCAACGATTCTAATCCCTGCACTCCCACCTCACATTGCCTGCCTCCAGCAGACATGTACTGGGCGCCCGTGCTGTGTCAAGCACTGTCCCTGACCCTTGGGTACATTGGAGAACAGCAGCCCACACTATCAGGAGAAGATTTTTAATTTTCATCTTCAGAAAGATTTGCAAGAATTTAACTTTACATTATCTGTACTTAGTACTATAAAGTATTTCTCTATTGGATAACATTTATTGCTTCTGGCCAGTGACTGGGAACTCATATGTGTCTCCAAGTCTTAGCATTTATTAATGGATGCTGCTTTTGAAAACACTGAAGTCATTTTTAAGACTGTAAAGTTGAAGGACTATAGCCATAGCGCAGTGGTAAGCATCGTACACACACACACACACACACACACACACACACACACACACACACACACACACACCACAAATGGATCATTGGGAGATGCAGGTGGTAACATGAAGTTTGAAACTTGAAAACACCATGTGCTAAGTGACATAAGCCAGGAACAAAAGAACAAATTGTTGGTCTGATTCACACTCAGCAAGGACTTAAGAACCAAGGAGAGGAGGCCGGAGATCTGTCTGTCCTGTCTGTCTATCTGTCTGTGTATCACGGGGTTGCTCTGAAATACAGGCCAATAAGCCCACTGTTAGGTGAACTCTTCCCTGACTTTACAAACAGCAAGGCAGCTGCCAGTCTGCAGAGGGGAGCTCTGTCCTCCCTCACACCCCCCTCCCAGAGCTGGCTTCTTGTTCATGTTCTGATGACTGTTTCTGAGCTCTGTCTTGCCGCAACTGTCACTCTTTATATTAAGGAAAGATAGATGGGACACACCAACTCCAACCTAAATGACCTTTGGATGTGACAAGAGTTTTAGGTCAGCCTTGCTAAATGGAGGCCTTGGTGTATGGAGACATGCCTTGGGGTGAAATTTACAGTGAATTTATTATCTCCCAATGCCCTTTGGACTGCTTCCCACCATCAAACACCATGGCAGCACTCGGAACAGGAAGAAATACATTAACTGGAATCCGATCGTTTTAAAAGGTTACAGCTGCCTAAATATAATTTAATTTCATACTTACCCTTTGAGGGTTTGGTGTATATTTTCATTTTATGACTGCAAATGATAAAGCTTTTAAGATTCCAGGCAATAAAAAGAGGGAAAAAGGGGATTTTAAGGGTTAGAAGTCTATTCAGTTCATACTCAATGACTGAAGTGACAAATTAGCTTTTTTTTTAATTCAATATTTCTCTTTTTGATTGGGAACCTCTCCTCTGACCCTGTTCATGGACACTGGGCAGCCACCAGCCCTCTGTGCACCAACCCCAGATTTCAGCCACATGGAAGTAAAAGGGACCAAGCATGCAGACAAATACAGATTAGCAAATGTGTTTCTCCAGTAGCATTTCCTCTGGAGTAATTGAGCACATTTCCACACTGCGGGGATCCATATCTTCCCATCCTACCGTGGGTTCCGCACTTTGCAGTAGGTAACGTTTCTACAAACATCAATAAGAACTCACGGAGGTTTCCTGAATACCCTGTGATAGTCTCATCAGTGTAGTCTGTAAAATCATCACTAGGATTTATGGACAGATAATAAAAAAATATAGTACTGCTGATGTCATAGGCTACATCAGAAGGAAAATCAGAAACAATTCCAACAGGAACACCGGTGTGGATTGTCTGGCCATCAATAGAAGACAGACGTCTCACTGAACTGTTCTCAACCTTCCCTCTTCCTTGCATTCAAAACTGTGCTGGGGCATTGACTAACCTGTAAATGCCAACCTAGCAGGGCTGGAGGCAGCCGTTTGTGACTGCCTCACAGTTATGAGAAGAGCACAGAGGGAAACCTGTAGTGCACAGAAGTCGAGGGGTGCATGTGAGAGGTGCACACAAGCTAGCGATCCTTCCCTCTTTCGCTTAGTCGCTGGCAAGTAGACCTGCAAAGCTGCCGAGCTAGTCACATCTGCCTTCAGTACATCCGTTACAAATGAACACCCCAAACCAAACAGCAGCAGAGTTAGAAACACACACTCAAGGCACCGAAAGGTTACCATAATGAAATACATTGGGTTTTTACAAATAGTGACATTAATATATTTCCAAGAGCAAAATTTAATAAAACAATTGATATTTTACTGTACTGAGTGGTTTCTCACATCTTAAAGATGTATCATAATCCTACCTGTTTAATAGTCTCACTATTATTTCATCTCACTTCCTGATTCAGAAAACTGATCCAACCAACAAATCTAGTGGCCACTACAACTCAAATGTCCTGGTAAAAAATTGAAATCAGAAGGTTTTCATTTTTGAGAAACATTATTGATTTTTCTATATAGAGAAAAAGTGTAAAAACTAGTCAGTCATTTTCAGACATCCAATTAAAAACATTCCAAAGAAGATACAAAACAACCAAACTAAAGATAAACAGGGAAATGAGAAGTGAAACCAGAATGTGAGGCTGCCTCACTGCCATGATGTCAAAATTCTCAAAAAACGAGTAAATAAAAAAAATAGTAAGGCAAAAAAAAAAAATCAAAACAAGCTATGACAACCAGTGGGATTACCTCAGCGTGTAAGGGTTCTCCTTCTGAGTACATATCTAAAGGAAATAAAGATTCCAAAGAGATACCTAGAAGAACCAGCTATGAATCCAAAGATAGCAACAACTCATATGTCTACCAGGGAATGAAATGAATGAAAGGATTAACGACCAGGGGTAACCCATGAAATAAAATACTATTCAGCCTTTAAAAGGAGAGAGAGTTTAACTGTGGTACAATGTGAATGAATATACGAGACATTAGGTTATAGGGTAGGTATGACAAGAGAAGCTAAATATGCCATGATTTTGACAACACAAGGTATCTAACACAGCTTCATTCATGGATATGAAACTAAGAATATTCTTAAAGGTCATTCACGGTTTTGATCACCCTCAAAGCCTTAAAATAAAATAAACCAAAAGCAGAAATTAAAGGGGTGATTGAGAGTTAGGTAGAGACTGCCTTATGATGCTTTGTCTGTCCTTCATTCTTGCTATTAAACCCCTGCACTGCCATCAAATAGGACTTTCCCATCATACACGAGCACTGGGAATGTTGGCTTTAACAGGATGGCAGCCCTGTTAAAGCGAAGTATTCGTGGAAGGGAACACAGAGAGGGCAGAAGCTAAGCATACAGTAGGCATTATCTCATTTCCCCTCACAACACCCTTACCACAGAGGCCCGTGATTACCACAGGTTATGAGCAAAGGAGCTGAGATGAAGAAACATTTGGGGCTTTGATTTCTGTAGTGGTTTATCTTTTACATTATTCAAATGTTTTCATTATGGTATTTCTCTCTTTTCTCTCTCTGTATGTGTGTGTATGTGCATGTGTAAATGTATGTTTGTATGTGTGTGTGTGTATGTGTGCATATTAAAACCTGCAGAGGATCTAGACGGGGGACAAAGTGCCCTCCAATAACATCCTTCCTTGATGTTCTTGGACAAGGTCTTTCTGTAATCCTGGAGTTAGGCTGGTAGCTAGAAAGTTCCAGTAACTCCCAGTCTTTCCTTCTCTGCCCCTGCCCAGCACTGGGTTTACAAGAGTGCACTTGACCATACTTGTTTTCTGGGTTGTCAGCTCAAGATCTCACTAGAAACACTTTCCTCACCCTGTCATTTCCCCAGCCCCATGTATATTATTTCTGATCGTTAAAGATTAATTTAAAAACCAAAGAACTGAATTCAGGTGAAAATAAGTCACATCAAAGATGCTAAAGCACAGATCTCAAACTTCAGAAACTACAAGGTAGAGAATAGGCTTAGTGCTGTAGCTCAATGTGCAGAAACTCAAATATTCTAGAACATTCTGAACACTCACATAAGACTATAAATGAAACCATTTTAAGAAGAAACGTACTAAGAAAAATAGCCCCAAATGTCCTTCTGACTGTATGAGGTTTTGGGTAGGAACCAGCTCTGAACTTCAAATGAGGTCTATTGTCCCCAAATAGCTGACTAGCAATAACAAATGTTCCCCTGAAAAAGTTAAAACCCTTCTGATCCCTAGTATTAAAATACATGGCATCCAAATTTTGCCTTTACAGCCATGAGTAAATTGTTCTAACAGAAGAACCAGAAGCCAAGCTACATTACAATGAAGAGCTGTCCTTGCATCTTGCAGGAATGTCTCTTGTCTTAAATAATTAGTATAGACTTGGGGTGGGACATTGTTCATAATTTCGTCCTATTCTAAAAAGGAATCAGTTTGCAATATTCCAGGCTTTACTCTAAAACTGACCATTGACTTAAGCTCTGATAATGGTAAGAGCAAGAGTGCCCAGATTTTCATTCTGAAGCCTCAGTTGGACCAATCCCACGCTCACTGTCACAAGCCACTGCAGGCATACTTTGACTTTGTCCTGTTCCTTCCTTCCTGCTTTTCATCCAAGGTAGATTAAGGCTGGGGATGGAGCATGTCCTTCAGAGACAGGTCAAGGGAAAAAAAAATGAAAGACTAGGATCCATCTACTCCCCACCCACCTTTGGCCACACCCTTGCTTTGTCTGACACTAGAGCCCCACCCACTTCTGGCCACACCCTTCCTTTATCAGATACTATTAAGAAACTTCTACCAGAAACAGCCAAAAATGTTCTGGGTTTAAATTCTTCCCCCTGGAAGAATCCAACAGAGTTCTATTTTCAAGTCTTCTCAAGAAACTTGCCAAACAAATACACTTCAACATTGTGATGTGGATTTTTCTCTCGGTCCTTCTGTTAGAATGGCTCATTCACCACTGCAAACCCGTATCTGCATGATTATGTAATCACTCTTGAGTACTCTCTCTTTTCTGAGAAGCAAACAGAATATCAACAAGAGGCAGGATGTAAACAAAGCAACCCTGAGCCCTCTAAGTACAAACAGATAGGAGACAGCACAGTCCTTTGCTTTTGTTTTCCAAACCCCTTGATCTTCCTAGGGTTTCTCACAAAACAATTAGCTCCCAGGGCCTGGGGAGAGGGCAGCTTTTCAGAGGGTCCAGACTGTGACAGACCTGCAAATGCTAGTTTCTGCTTCACTCAACCTTTCTTCATTCAATGGTCCAAGTGCTAATTCAGCAGTTTCTTGTTTAAGCCAGTACAGCTGAAACAGGAGGCACAGTGCATGTTTCTTTTTAAGGGTATCGCAACAAAGCTTGAGAGTGTTAGGCTTGGATTTCGGGTTGAAGGATGTTAGTCTCACTGGTTTAGCCTGGTCACTACTTGATAATCTGGATTGCTTCGTCTATCAAACTGGAAACTAGGGATAGATGGAGCTTTGAGACTACTAAACAGCAGAATCTTTCTTTCACGCTATTACTAAGCCATCGACGCTGACACACAACACAAAGGAGATGATGCTGTGTGTGTCTGTGTGTGTGTCTGTGTGTGTGTAATAGTGAGTAGTGGGAAACGACTGTTCATCAATGAGGAGTTTCACTAATCCATCCAAATATATCCATCCATTATCTAACCTATCTAGTCAATTATCAGTCTATCATCTGCCTGCCTATCTACCTATCTATCTATCCATCCATCCACCCACCCACCCATCTATTTAATCACCTATCCATCCATCCATGTAATCATCTATTTATCTGGTCATCCATGTATCTATACACTGAGTTATCATCTATCTAATAATCTACTTACTATCTATCTATTCATCTATTTATACACATAATCATCTGTATATTTTTAAACTATGAGTCCATTGTCCATCTAGCAAATCATGTCTGTCTACCATCTATCTATCATCCATATATCAGAAGGGAAGGTCCTGTCTTTCTCTGTTCTTCTCTTACACTTCCGTTTCCTCCCTTTCATGCTCCTCTGAGACCCACAGGATCTGTGCCTGATTCCTCCTGACTCTGAGGTCCTCAACTTAGAAACCATCCAGAGCTCTGAAAACTAAAATCTCTAGGACATATGGTTCTGTAAACATCATTCACATTTGCATTAAAGAGTGAAATAAAACCATTTATTCAAAGAAACTAATAAAAAATAAAGTTTACAAAGGTTGAGAGATGATTTTTGTTGCAGACAACAGAGAGAAAGGGGTACCAGGTGAGATAGGTGAAGAGTACAATTCTAATAATGTGTGCAGCATATGAATAAGTATCAAATTGTAATTCCAGAAAACATTTTTATGTTATTTAAAATTTAAATATCATATTAAAAGGCCCAATGTAGCAATGATTTATTTTAGGTTTTATGAGATATTTATTTAAAAACGGTTGGGGGCAATGCACAGAACAATTCATTTTCATTACACCCATGGAAACACAAGAAATGGCTGGAGGCTTTATTATTACCATTTTGTAGATATGAATAATGAAACAAAAAGTGTACAATACCCAAGTGTGGGGAACTATACTCTAAGATGTTTCTGTTTTAGATAAATGAATGCACTGCCTCTCGTGGATTTTTTCCATTCTTCTAAGATTTTCATATTTATATATATATATATATATGTGTGTGTACCTGTGCACGGGTGTGTACATATGAGTATAGATGCCTACAAATCCAGAAAAGGACACTGAGTCTCCTGAAGCTAGAATTACAGGTACTTGAAAGCCACCAGATGTAGGTGCTGGAAACCAAACTTCAGTCCTCTACAAGAGCAGCAAGCCCTCTTACTCCTGAGCATCTCTCTAGACCTCCTATAGAGCCTCGCAAGGCACTTCTCTCTATGTTACAGCACACGGAAGATTATAGTAGTGCATTTTGCATCAGTTTTATTGATGTATATTTATATGAGAAAAATCTCTTACACCCTAATTGTCAATGCACATTTAAACAATAAATATAATTTTAAAACAGTTAATAAAGCTCTGTTAATCAGCTAAATATAACTGCCATTGGACCTTGCCTATGATATAGTCCATCACTGCCTCTATCACTCTTAGTGTATTCTTTCACTTAGCCCACACAAGGAGCTATCATTTCTACCCACATCTTATAGACAGGGCAAGTATAGAGAAGTCTGATGGCCTGCCCAAAGCCGGGCTTTAGTCATGAGCAATCTTGACATGAGACAAAGGTGTCCAGGCGACATACTCAGAGTCATTAAGCTACAGTAAAGAGAATGCACCTCTTAAAACACTGGTCTACAAATGGCTCCTGGGTATGGCCACGCAGTAATTCCAACCCTCATGTTTCTTCCCTTCAAATGATCTGATGATGGGGCCCTATTTTTATGCCTTAACTATTAAGAATTGAGGAGGCTCTTTCCAGGGCTTTTGAAAGTGCATGGATACAGCCTGTATATCCCAGATGTGTGCTTGTAGGCAGCAGGTTTGTGATTCCAACCCAAACCATCCAGCAGTTGTCGACTATCTGTCCTGATTTGGATAACTCTTCCCATTTCCAGTGGTCTTTGTGATCTTTATAAACCTCTACATCTAAGGTTGCATTTGAGTTCATAAATATTCCTTGACTACTTTATAGAATACTAGTGGTATAAACTAAACTGCCAGTTTTGCTGAATAACACATTTCTAAGATAAACATATTCATTGTTTGCTCTCCTTACTTATAGTCAAAATTCAAACATTAAGTACTTCTTTTTTCTTGATAAAATGAAAAATGAAAGCTTTTAAAATTACAACAAATTGGTACTTTTTTGGAATGATATCTAACATTGTCTTTGAGCATAGCCATCCTTGCAGAGTCTAGAAACCCAGAAACATTGGAGAGTCACCTAAACATGTACTGATTACCAAGGCACCAGCGTAGACTTGTTATCAGAAGCCTGGCCCAGAATAACAGCCCTATTATCTTACAATCAGCCATGGTAGAGATTCAACTATGATATTGAAATTTGCCACATGTTTACTTGGTCACAATAAAAACGGGTCCTGGAGAAGTGTTGTGCTGATATTTTTGTTAGCATCTTACCCACTTCGAAAGCACTATTCTCACAGTCCAAATGTTGAGCATCCTCTGGGAACCCTGGGGGTGGTAATAACTCCAGAAGCACACCCTAACAGGTTCTTCCTTTAAGGATGCTTGAAAGCTGCTGGGCTCTGACTGGAGCCCATATGGGCTTGGAAAAGTTAGAGCAAATGTTGGCCGCACTCTTCCTGGCCTATTTGCATATGTTCTTTAGTATGCACGATGTCTCTGTATATAATTTAATTGTTGTGGGTTTTTTCCTCTATTAATACATATGCAAATGCTTGCTCCAGCAGCTGTGGTGTTTAATCCTAAGTGTGCTTCTATCTGTCTGCCCTGCAGGCTCAAGGTCAAAGAGAGAGGAAGCAAGAGAATTCAGTCTTCTAACCTGTGAGAAAATTCACTCAGAGAGAAGCTGAGAAGCAGACAGCGTCCTGCAGCCGCAATGGGAAACCCTTGGTCATTTCCTGCACGATAGGGGAATAACTGTGGTCTCAATGCTAGGAGGGTAGTTAGGTAATCCACTAGGAAAGCTTCAGACAAGAACCTCAACATGGAAATACACCCATTTTCTGTAAATGAGGTCTAACAGGCTCAACATTGCACCTAGGTCTTTCCATCTGATTACTTTTTTTCTTGACTTTTCTGGATCTTTCTTTTCACCCTCTTGGCTGAACTTCCCCTCTACATTGCACCTAGGTCTTTCCATCTGATTACTTTTTTTCTTGACTTTTCTGGATCTTTCTTTTCACCCTCTTGGCTGAACTTCCCCTCTACATTGCGCCTAGGTCTTTCCATCTGATTATTTTTTTTCTTGACTTTTCTGGATCTTTCTTTTCACCCTCTTGGCTGAAGTTCCCTCTGTGCCCTGAGCACTCTGAAGTCTTTATCGGTGTCTCATCATTGCTGTTGACTTCTTTCAAAGGTTGTAATGGTGTTTTCAGAAAAAGACAAACTTCAGGCTTTGGTTTGGTTTTAATCCATATCTATCTTGGTGGAATGCTTTATCCAGAATCTGATACTGCTTCAGCCTTGATAGCTTCCCAGATTTGAGCTCCTATCACGTGGGTTTCTCTAACATACCTGGTACGGGTTCATGCATCACAGCGAAGACATGTCCCTGACATGGCAAGAGCTCCTCACTTCATTTATAACAAATTGGAATCTTGAGCCTTTATATTCCAAACTTATTCTTTTGAAATTTTGAAATAGTTGTAGTAAAATTTTTAAAGTTTAATTAATTCAATAAGAATTCTTGATTGAGGACTACTTGCTTATTCTGAGCAAAATATGACTGTCCAAAAATCCCAATCTTTGCTTCCTTCTGCTTATCACTATTAATCATTGGTTGGAGATGGTATTTTTGGCTTCCTATAGGTAGAACAGGTGGTAACCATCTTTTGGCCAAGACAGATACAGTATTTATAAAGTGAGAAGAAACTGGATAAATATTTCCTTCTAATTTCAAATATTAGAAGCCTAGCTTAAAAAAATAGAAATAGGACAGTACAGTATAACTACTATTAAAAGATTCATGATGCTCATTAAGTAAAATGCAAATTAATAAGAATGAATAGGAAAAATAAATGCTAGATGGAAGTCTGTTGCAGTCATTGGGTTTTATTAATTAGGACCAGACAACACACTTAGCTGATTTCATTGAGGCACAAATGTCCCAAAAATCCTGTGTTAGCTTTATTTTGTGTAAATAGTTAGACTTCATTTTAAATAGAGAAATAAAGTTAGGTCAATTTTGTATATAAATAAAAACCCACCTTCTTTTAAAAAAAGCACTGAGATCATGAAGAAAAAATCCAAATCACTCAATTGCACATGGGAAAAAAAAAGTAGTTAGAAAAAAGGAATTAAAAAAAGAAATCAAAGGAGATAGAGAGAAAACAGGTCAAATCAGTATCTGAGAGTGCTAATTGGCTAGTTACTGTTTTGATAAATATATCCATCTATTATTTAGACACAGTTTACGTCAGTGTTGCCTTGGCAAGATGAGCCATACTGGGCCACATAAAAGCACCTCCAGCAGGCATATTCTTCTGTGTGTCTGTGCACATGTTAGCTTATTATATAGGAATGATTAGATGTTGCAACATTTCACCTCTCATTGGTAAATTAGAACGACTTCAAAAGAATTAGACAATGGCCCTAAGTACAAGCACACAGCGTTTACGCAGCAACCCATTGTTATGCCGAGGGAAGGGGAGGAACAATCAGGAGAAGCAGGGCTAGCTAGAGCTTTCTCACACCCTAAGTGTCTTCTAATAGAGACTAAAATAATCACAAAGTCCCCCGGTGGTTAAATACAATTTGCTCCCGAAATTAATCATACGTTGCATTATTTGATTGGAAATTGTTGTTACCCTCACTCAGCACATGGTAGATTCTTAGCGCTTGAAATTTGCTAGGCATTCTTTGGGTTCCTTGAGGTGCAAGGAAGCAAGGAGGAGGTCCTGTCCTGATGGGGTGAGATGGACAAGGAATCAGATGAGTGCAAAGAGGCGTTTCGGGGGCATCTTCAGGGACCTTGGTTTATGCCTTAACCAGTACAGTAAGTAGATGTCAGAAAGGCGAAACTACAGCGAAGAGTCAAAGGTGAGAGTGCACCTTCCAGGCCAAGGGAGGCCTGTAAATGGAAGAGCTGCTCAGAAACTCAAAGGTCAAGCATCTGCTTGGCAAGGCAAGGGATGGGGAGAGAGCAGGGTAGATGGGACAGACCAAGGTTGTTTAAAGAAAGGTTACACGTTAATTTTGGCCAATACCATGGTGCCAATCATGGTCCCAGCCATATACACTGGTTTTCAACCATTTTAGTAAGAATAGTTTTCTTTTTTAATATAATATTAATATGATTTTATAGAATTAAACTAAAACTATTTTTCTATTCTTATATAAGTCAGAATTGTTCATTTGATTTGTTTTTACATTTGTTATTTATTATTTTTAAAAGATGAAGATTATATAAGAAACCATTAACAATAAGCTTAGTTTATTGTATCGCAGGTCAGTAATATGAGAAAATCAAATAATTTATTGAAATTGTAATGCTAACTTTTATTCATCCCCTGTCTATTTAACAGTTGTTTATTGAGTCCATAATACACAAAAAAGACTTAGTGAAACTCAAATAATGACTGGCCACTGACATCTGGATTTTGATTGGTAGAAACCAGTGTGCTGGCTCGTTTGTGTCAACTTTTCACAAGCTAGAGTCATTGGATAGGAGGGGACCTCAGCTGAGAAAATACCTCCATGTGATCAGGGTGTTGGCAAGCTTATAGGGCATTTTCTGAATTAGTGATTGATGTGAGGGGCTCAGTCCATTGTCCTGATTGCTATAGAGAAGCAGGAGGAGCTAGTCATGGCTGACAAACCAGTGAGTAACGCTCCCCCGGCCTCTGCACCAGCTCCTGCCTCCAGGTTCCTGCCCTGTTTGAGTGCCTTCTGTCCTGACTTCCTTTGGTGATGAACAATGAAATGGAAGTAATAGCCAAATAAACCCTTTCCTCCCCAAACTGCTTTGGTTATAGAATATTTTCTAACGGCAATAATAGCCCTGACCAGAACAACCAGGTAGTAGAATTTAGAACATACCCTATAATAACGTTAACACATACTTGGGTTCAAGTCTTTCCTGAAAATAAACTAAATGTTTTCAGATGAAACCCAAGAGTAAGTCTGAGTTGCTGGGTGAGTGAGATGGACATTCTGAATTGACAATTTGATAAAATTTAGAATCATGTAGGAGATACACCTTAGGGCATGTTTCGGAGGGAGTGCCAAGAGATTCACAGCAGAGAGATTGCATACCATTGCTGTGGGACAATGGCCTGTACTCTCTCGCTTGTATTTTAAATAAACACTGATTGGCCAGTAGCCAGGCAGGAAGTATAGGCGGGGAGACCAGGCAGGAAATAGAGGCAGGGCAATGGGAATTCTGGGAAGAGGGAAGTTTCAGTCTGCAGTCGTCACCCAGACACAGAGGATGCCAGACACCGAGCAAGCAAGATGTGACTTCTTCGCTGAAAAAGGTATCAAGTCATGAGGCTAACACAGACAAGAATAATGGGCTAATATAAGTTATAAGAGTTAATAAAAAGGCCGAGATACTAGGCCAACCAGTTTATAATTAATGTAGACCTCTGTGTGATTTCTTTGGGACTTAACGACTGCGGGAACCAGGCAGGACAGAAACCTCAGCCAATACACCATAATGTGGGTGACAAAATTCCACGGCTAATTAAAAGAGGGAAAGTGAGAAAGCTAGATGGACGCAAGAATTATCACCCCGTGGTCTGCCAGGAGATGAGGACGCAGCCTCAGGTTCCTGCCGTGACAGCCACCAGCTCCACCATCATGCCTCCTTGACATGATGGACTGGACCCCCTCAACTGCTGGTACAGACGTCTATTTTTACTTTTTGTACCTAACATCTTAAACAGGAACAAGACATAACAGTGACTTTTCTTTTACATAAAAAGATTGTTTTGATCAGCAGAAAGAAAATGAAGTGAGCTGGCAAGACCGAGCCTGAGAGACTCCTCGAGGGCTTTAGGGAACGAAAGACGAGCTGGCCTCACCTAGTCAGTTATGATGGGAGACAGTGGTGGACTCTTGGCATGTTTAGTGGAAGGAAGGAACACACACTGAAGGAAGAGATGGGGGCAAAGGTAGCACTCCTGTTTCTAGGTGGAGAAAGAGATGGAATGACAATGCTCACTGAGAACAGGGATTGAGCAGCCCGGGCATGGGGGAAGACAACCCTTATGGAGGTCCATTTGGGGCTGAGTCCATAGTCTACATAAACATCTATATCATCTTCCCTGTACATGGCCAACAAGTAGGTGGTCGTGTGACTGAGAACCTTAGAAAAGATGTAGGAGGCATCGGACACAAAGATAAATTTACTCTAAGAGAAATAAATTTTAAGAAAAGGTAATTGGCATAATACGTTCATTTCATTGTATTCATAATTAAGATTGATTCATTTTTCTCAAAAACAAAAGCAATATGTGATGATGTTTTAAATATATTAACTATTCCTAAAATACACAGTGAGGTCAGTTTCCATATGAAGTACATTTTAGTACATATGGTAGTAATTGCCAGGGCCACAAAATAATAAGCAGCAGCAAAAAAAAAAAAAAAAAAAAAAAAAAAAAAAAAAAAAAAAAAAAAAAAAAAAAAAAAAAAAAAAAAAAAAAAAAAAAAAAAAAAAAAAAGAAGTAGTTTCATCTAAGATGTATCATTTTGCTGGTCTTCTTAAGTCATTATGGTCATCTCTGTTCTTCCTTTAGTAAAGTTCTGGGTTTTCTTAGAGTGTGATACAAGTGGGAAGAGTCATATGTGCAAAGTTATGTCAAAAAGAAAATAGACTGGGTAAATCAAGCCAACCAGCAGTGGAAGGAGATCTTGAGAAAACCAGCAGTGGAAGGAGATCTTCAGAACTCCTCCTCGCGTCTAGATCCTGAAAGTATTTAAACTTGAGTCTGTGTGAAGAAGGGGTGTAAACCTCAAAGCTCAGGGCCTGAAGTGCACAGCCACCACTGTCATTCCCACTGTTCACTGTGGTTCCAGAAAGCTCTCAGAGGAAATTAATGCTGCAGTTTGATTCTGTGGTTATTGAGTTGGAGAAGCTCTTGAGAGAGACGGACTCCAGAGTTACACATAACATCTCCTGCGCACAGTGAGCCAAAGGTGATGATTTCAAAACTGTGGAGTTTGAACTGGGTGCTCCAGCTTCCTTCCTCATCTAAGAGAGCTGCTAATAGCTAACACTACAGGCTGTGACAATAAGTAAATGAGATGATCCTAAGAAATCCTCACCTATGGTGGTATGAACAAGTCTCACCAGCAGCAAGCAACATTAGTTGCTATGGCATTTTATTTTAATTGAAATTATTGTATTTGAACCCAAGGGGAGGGAAGGAAAATATCCTATTTTCATTTAAGGTTTCCCTCCCCTCTCCCCTTCTAGTGAGAAACGAGCATAGACTGAGGCCAGTACAAGTCTGTCAGGGATACGTAACTCCTCGGTTGTTCCTCCTGCTCCTTCCTCAGTTCACGGTTCCTACCACTGTCTTGAAAGGGTACCCCTGGATTCTTTACTGCTCACCCACAACAAATAGAAACAGATCAAACAATAGCAGAAAACAAAACAAGTAAATAAGCCCATGAGGATCAACTAACATTTTCAAGACAAACAGACAGCAATTGGTACCATCAGCACTGTAACCATGAGCTCCCTTTCTCCAAGCACTGATCATGTGCCTCTTGCCTCTGACTGCTTCTGATGTCCCCTTCCCCATCTTCCCACAGCATTATATATGTGAACTAGTATCTAGGGAGCAGGATATATAGAGAGAAAACCGGGCCTGTGGCTTTAAGAGGACTTGGGTTATGGAGAAGGCACTCTTGAGAGAAATCCGGAGAAGAGAAAAACCCAAATGCTCTTTCTCAGCTGGTTGGTTGAGAAGTTACAAAACCTAAAACCTCACCCCCTAGGAACATGAGAAAGCTCTGAAGAAACAGGATGGACAGATTGAGAGTGTGCAACTATAAGGAGTACTTGTGCTCTACTGGAGAGTTTTCTTGACTTGGAATGGCTAGAAGTAGAAGGGTGGGGTGCTTGCAGCAAGATGGGGTACCATCACAGCCCACAGAGAACTCAGAGGAGGGCCTCAACCAAACACTTCAAGCTGTATGTGGAGGAGCATGGGGCAGGAAGCAAGGGGCAGAACTCTTGTCACCCAAGTGGCTGTTGTCAATGGGGGATAGGACCCAATCACAAAGAAGGTGGGATAGATTTACAGACAGACCCTCTCACTCCAGCTTACTGGGAAACTCTCATTAATGTCCCAGAAATCCATACATTCAACTTCTCCTGGTGCCATTCTGCATCTCCACGGGTATTGTGAGTTCGTAAGAAGGAGGCCTGTAGGTAGCCTCTTCCTTCATTTCTGGTCTCTAGAACTGGGTTTCTGACCTAATAGCAGACAAGCAGATGGTGAGATATGAACTAGACATGTGAATGACATTTTTGGCAGGACCGGATTCTAGCCCCTGACGGGATCAGGGAGTCCACTGAAGGCATAAAGAGACGGGCAACGGAACCTAACAGAGATAGGAAAGGCGGAGTACGGAAAGCTTGGAAACTGGTTCCTGTCTTACATTCCCCTCAGACAGAACATTTCAGAGACAGGTTTTCTCAGTGGAAGTGGATGTGCTGGCTTGTGAAGACTACTGTCGATGGCTCCTCTCAAATCCACCTGGGAAGGTCAACAGTGGGGGTGGGAGGAGACAACCTTGTCTTTGTAGGTGTGGAGCAGGATGAAGTTAAGCTGAGGGATTCACAGGCTCTGCAGTAAAGATGCCACAGGCCACTCAGCAAAAACCTAGAAGCCCTCACAGGACAAGCCCTTGGGATTTTTGCATGTAAATACTGACCCCTCCTTTATCATAATTGCAAAATTAAATTATGTGTGTGTTTATGCAACTACATTTTATGAGTGCTCATAGCTTTCTGTGAAGATATTTTGATGACCAATTTTCTCATATTACAGTACAATTTTTAATAGATTATTTGAGATCCTAACTAAAATTATAAAACTTTAATGGATACAAAACCATGTACATGTAAGCCTGTCTCAGGCAATATGAGGATGCATACCTGCAATTCTTCTAAGAACTACATAAGAGGGTTACATAGTAACAGTATACAGAGCAACTGAGGGTGGAGGGTAATGTGTTCAAGACCAGACAGCAACTGAGGGAGGAGTGGGACACAGTCAAGACTAGATTGAGAAACTTAGCAAGAGCCCACTTTCAAGGGAAAAAAAAATGAACTTTGCCCTGCTACAGATTAAATTATGTGTAAGAAAGAGCAAACCAGTTTAGTCTCAAAGGCTTCCCTTGTTTCTCAGTAAAGAAACCTATAATTCAAACCTTGAGAAAACATATCAAAATGGAAATCAAACTTAATTTATGCCAAATATTCTAATATATCTTTACTCAAAAAGCAGCTTAGATGCCTCGCAATGCTACTCGGTAATGGAGATGGCAGGGGACTCAGCGGGCACTTCCATCTTGTGATCACCTTCTCTCTCCAGAGTCCCAGCAGATGGAAACTCTCAGTGTGGATCCTACCTCTGAAAAACTTACGTTTCCACATTCAAATCTGATGCTGGAGGCTGCCCTTCCTTTTTCTGCCAATTCCCCTATTTTTTTCACTCCTTTAAGAGAAATATCTTTTCTTTTAACTTTATTATGAAGGGCATTGTCTATTACCTACAAGCATAGATGTTTTCAATGTCAGGTAATGTAGGGCATTCTTTGAAAAAGTTAGAAAAAATATTTTACCCATAGCAAATCTAGACAATGAGTATATCTTTGCACGTCTGCTGTTTTACTTAGAGCAACCCTTTCCCACATTGCTGTTATTCCCCAGACACCATTGAAGAGGATAACAAATGTTAGAGCAATTGTATTGGCCTCGCAGCCCCAGCACGTCCCAGTGTGTTCCTAGCTCAAAGAAATAGCCATCCTGTAGTTTTCCATGGAAAAAATAAACTAGGAATGGATGTTATATCTCTGTAGAAGAGTCGCTCGGCTTTCACGCTGGCGTCTCCTCCTGCCAAATATAGATTTGACAAATCTATATGTTCATCAGGTGTACCCAGCTCTGGATTTAATGCGAAGCTCTATCTAGGCCAATACTGTCTATGGTAAATCACAATCATGGATACAATTCAGCTGTATGGAGTGTGCCTGCAGGACATCTGGCTTTGCATAGTGTGTTTCCCACGCTTGTAAAACAGTTCTCCAAGAGAAGATAAAACCGAGTATTAGCTTATCGTCTCTTCTCATTAATTGCATAATTCAAAGGCTCACAATAATGGGGCACATGGAATATTTTATGGGTTACCAGTTCTGAGACTAAGATAAGGAAAGTCCCCTCTACTAAAACCGTATTGATTCTCTTTTCAACCTCAGAGACATAATTTCTAAAACCACTTGGACATCTGGTAAGGTTATTGACTTTCCAGGCTGTACTGGAAATACACAATCTGAAGGGCAAAAAGGTCTCTATTAGGATTGTCAGGATCAACTCAAGCTCAAATGGACACCCACTGACTTTGGTCTACTCTTCCTTGCTTGCTCAAATGATCTGCCAGTAAGCAAGGAGAACAAACGGCTGCAGGTACTTTAATAACACCAGGCATCGTCAACGATTTTAAATAAAATTCTCTTTCAGTTGCCTCGGATCACAGGTATGGTTTGGTAACTCCGACAGGCTGTTTGTTGTCCGTGGAGACCATTCTATGACAAAATCATGATGCTTACCCGTGTAGGTAAGCATCATGTAAGCAAAACTGAAGCTCATTTTGTTAAACCTTACCAGGCAATGGCAAAAATATAAGTGGTATTTAGTGCAGAGCACACAACCAAAATCGATAATAATCTTTTGGTTGAGGATCAGAAGAAAGAAATGTAAAAACAAAACAGATGTGAGACCAAAATCTCAGCCCTCAGTTGTAGTTTGCACTAACAGGATAATGGCTGTCTTCTGCGTTTACTTAACCCCTGCCTCCCCTGCATTGTCTCCAGACTTACCTGCAGCTGGAGTGGGCCTAAGCCTGGTGTCGCTGCGGCAGCAGCTGCCATGGTGGTTGGGATCAGCTGAACTGGGTAAGGGTCACCTAAGTAAGAGAATAATAGAGGCGTCAGCACCTTTTATCTCCTCTCCACCTGCAAATTAAACTCCTGCATTCCCTCTTTCCAAAAGCCTGCCTTTGTGTGCCTGGCTCGGGGCTAATGAAAAGCCCTATTGTGTAGCCTTTTACCAGGGCTCTCCACAGCCCTGGCTGAGAGGGGAGCGTGAATGAAAGGAGCAAGCAATTAAGGCTGAAACCTCATCCTCTTTTCATGATGTATTTAGGAAAATGGGGGTTGGGGGGGCATGGTTCAGGGGCTGGGGCTGCACTTGGAGACACACACACACACACACGCACACGCACACACACGCACACACCTCTGCATTCTTGGTTGGAGCACAGCAAGCCCTTCCTTGCCAACTTTTCAGTCTTATCATAGATGCAACTTAACTAAAGTCACTTTCATTTTAATGAGCTAAACACCAAAGATTTAAGCTATTAGCTAATCTTTTGAATGCTGTATTATGGCCTGGATTCAAATAATCTCTTTAATAGGTCGTGAACAAACCCAGAGTCAGGAAAATATTTCATGTTTCTCCTTTCTTTCCTTTCTTTTTGACATTATAGAAAATATTGACATCTTTATTTTCTAGAGATAGATGTTGACAAAAGTATATTTTAAAGGCAACAAACAGACAAATTGAGCTTTCAAAATTGTATTTTAAAAATATGGCTCAAAATTAATCTAGTTTTTATCATCATATATTCTATAAAATGCAGATGCTAGAGGTATACATGGATTATTTTGTATATTTTTATGCAGATATAGAAATATTTATTTGCTCAATAAGAGGTAAGGCATATATCTTCATAGTGCCCAACTATGTATTAGTAATGTAATCAACAGTGCACATTAGTTAACCACTGGAAATATGATATAGCAAGAAATTGAAATTAGTCTCTATAAAAACAAATATTCTAATATATTAAACTGGTTTTAGAAACTGAATTGTGAAGCCAGGTGTCTGTAAACCCACCACTCAGGAACCTGAGGCAGGAGGACCTGCAATTTATGGCTACTGGGAACCACACAGTGAGACCCTGTCCGAATAAACAAGCAAAAACGAATTCATTAAAGAACCTGTTGAAGTATGCATACACAATGTTCAGATAATTCAGTTTAAAACACTGCGTACCCGCGGTAAATGAGAAACACTGCTCTTGGCACCAGAAGGGGAATGTTGAGAAAGTCTAACATAAACATGGGGCTTTATTAGGAATTCAGGGAAGTTCAATTGTAGGTTTCCAGAGAGGCCCTAACAGCATGTTCACAGAGCCCCACATCTTTCTTTCACCAGTTTTCTTCATCTGATACTTAGTTCTGATTTTGTGTTATGGTAAATATTTTGTGCTAGCATGGAGATTTTATATAGATTATGTTTTATATAGATTTTATTTTATATAATGTTTATATAATATTTATATAATGTTTCTTATTCTTTCTAAAGATAATATTCTAACTTTGCTTACGATATGGTGACAGACAGCCTGACTGAAAGCAGCTGGGAGAATGATGGGTTTCAATTCCAGCTTACCTTCCCTCACTGAGGGGAAGTCAAGTCAGGAACTCAAGATAGCTATGACACTCATCCCTAAGAAGCAGGGAGAATTGAATGTACGTGCCCGTGCTGACTGCTTGCTTGTTCAGGTTTCTTAACCAGTTCAGGACCCTGCCTAAGGAATGATGCAGCCCTCAATGGGCTGAATCTTCTACAGCAATCATCAATCGAGACAATTTCCTCAGACGTAGTCACAGGCAGATTTGATTTAAATAATTCCTCAACTGAGACTCTTTCCCAAGTAATATAGTTTGTATCATGTTGACTGTTAAAACTAACAGCAAAGGAGATAACCCAAAATTACATGTATGTTCTAGGTTTCAAACAGAGGTGGACCTCTGGATATCTGCCCTTCCTGGGGTTTATAGTTCATGTGGGCTGGGTAAGTCAATCCTCTGTATAAACTATAACATTTAGCAAGGAAATACACAGTTCTGTAAACATAATTGGGTTCCCCAAATCTTGCCTAATAGATCAGGGAAACCTCTGGAAAAGCCATGTTTAAGTTGAGTTTGAATTAAGGAAAGTCTATCTGGAGAAAGGTGAGATGGAAAGGGGATTCCAGGCAGACAGAGGGTGTTCAGGAAAACTTGACATAAGATGGGAATCTCATACCATGTTCTAGGTCCAGAGAGCCTCTGCTCCAGAGCAGGAAATGAAACAGAGGTGAACAGGACTGTGGAGGGCACCAGGTGGCAACTTATTATTCAGGGTTCTATAAGCAAATATTAAGGCATCTAAGTTTATCCTACAGATGAAGATGAACCCCGAATGTGAAGGAGAAAAGTAACTGACTAAGATACCGAGCAAGTAGAAGCCACAGAAGATTTCTGTGTAGCCGGTAACAAGACATGGACAAAGGTAGGAACTTGAGGATGGAGCAGGGGAGCTTAGCATTCAGGGCAGAACTGACAAAGATGTTGTCTATTTTCATGACAAGGCAGGGTCAGGCTCCACGGTGACTTCCAGAGTCTCCGCTCCAAGTGACGGAAGACAGGGTCTGTTTATTGGGCGCATTACAGGGACAAGAAACAAGATTGCCATGCTAGAGAAGGAGGATGAGAGAGTTACAGGAAGGAATAAGAAAATCTGTTTGGGATATTTGTGTTCCGAGCTTGGAGAAAGGTAACTGTCCTAAATCTGAAGCTCTAAGCCTTGAAAACATCAGCTAGGAATAAACGCAGTTGAAATCAAACCTCCAAATGAACAGGCACTAAGATTGGAGTGCATTCACATTTATAATCTACAGGGAACACTGAGGCCCCTGTAACTTCAAGAACAAGTGTTCGGTGCTTGGTTTCAATTGGTAGCGCGACCTGGGAAGAAATTCTCAGTGAGAAACCGGGCAGGGTGGTGGCTATCCGGGTAACATTAGCTGAAGCTGCAAGAGGCAGCCTAAACTGTCGGTTGCACCATTTGGATTCTAGATTGTTGAAGAGTGGAAAATGTGAGCTGGGGAGGTGACCGTACACACATTTATCTGCTCTCTCCCCTTGACTGTGGGGGTGACTAGCTGCTTCAAGTTCCTGCCACCTTGACTGCTCTGCCATGGTGGGCCATGGAATTGCCAGCTATCATAGACTCCCCCAAGTTGGTTTTGTTAGGGGATGTTACCACAGCAACAGTGAGTGATAGGAAGATACTCTGGGAACTGTTGGCTGATAGTAAAGGAAGCATGGAGGTAAGGTGAGGCCTACAGAGGTTTAGGCCCGGGTCTTACCAGAGAGAAGCTGGAGAAAACTGACTTGGAGTGAGTGTGGTTGGGTGAGGGCTGGAGGCAGTTGTGGGTGGGTTGCTTCCCTGAGTTGGAGGCCACATCCCCTAAGAATTGTAGAGTTCAAGTCCACCCTGAATCCCGTGCTCCAAGCACTGCTATGAGAATCCCCATGACTCTTAATTTCTGGTATTTCTGGCCATGTGATCCCCCTCGCCTAAGGTGTGGAATTATCCTCGAATGCACAGAACAGGACAAACATGGGGGAGAGTTTGCTTGTCAGGGGGAATTACAGCACACTCCCTAAAGAGACCCCAGGCCCCCAGTCCTGCCTCCATTCCTGTCCCCCTCCCATCCCTGCCCCAGCCAGTCCACAGGCTCTAACTGCCCTCAAGAGCTGTCCACCCAGTCAAAGTTAGGATGCCTGAGGCCAGCGAGCTCCCAAAGGATGGAGGCTGGAGGTGGATTTTCCCAAGTCAAGGTTGGTGATAATTGTCAACCATCTAGAGCTTTGGGCACCACCGTGGCTGGATCAAGAGGAAGGTTGGTGGTCTAATGCCACCTAGCTTTGGGAAATTTTGCTAAATCAGGATGAGTACAGCTTCTGAATCAGAGTTTCCATTTTAATGGGATTTCCAAGTGATCTGGAAGCATCTTCACCTTTGCTAACTGCTGGAAGAGGCAACGCAGAAGCAGTGTGACTGGGAAGGCTTTGTTTTTAGAGGCAAATACACGCAAACATTATAGGAGGCTAGTCTGCTAACGAGGAGCATCCGGTAAAGAGAGGACAAACATGAGATGGGGGGCAGATGATGTCATGTGCTTGGGTTTAACTGCCATTTGGTATTATTAACTGCTTAATCTATATGACATTGATTTGATGGAGGGAAGTTGAAATGTTTAAAATTGAAATTATATTTGTACAAACTAGCTGAAATGGTAAATATTATAATTGTATGGTTATTAGAATCGATCATGTAAATGCTTACAACATTGTAATTCATTTGTATTCCTCACTTAATGAACACAATCTCAAAATTAACTAAAGCGTTCCTGTACAGGCTCTGGTGCTCTTCACGGTGATAATTCATTTATATAATTTACTTCCCCTGTTGTAAATTAATCAATTAATAAGCACTTGCAACATCCACCATGTGATTAGGAATCTGCCGGGTGCTGTGGGAGACATACACAATAAAATTAAACAAATCTGGTCTCTAGTCATTGCACATTAATCTTCCCTACCCAGGAATGTATTCAAGTTGCACAGGTCATTGCTGGGTGATACAGGAGTTAAAGGCTTGTGGGCTTTAGGAATTAAAGAATAGTTAAAAAGGGAGGTAGGAGTCAATGTGACTTTGGGAGCTGTCAGGTGGCAGTGGGGTGGGGGACAAGAAGCAGGCCTTGAAATCTATGTCCAAACATGAGTATGCTGTTCAAACAGGAAGCAGAAATGTGGTCTAACTGATGATCCATGGAGGAGACCGGAGACAAGAGACATTTCTCACATTCAATTATCGGAGAGATATGGATACGCAGACATAGAAAGGCAACAGACAGGAAGGGACATCTGGCCAGGGTGGTGGGTGGTTCCTGCCTGTAATTCCAGCAGCTGTGAGGCAGAGGCAGAAAGAGTACCAGTTCTGGGTCAGCCTGGGCTCTGTAGTGAATTTCAGCCAGCCTGAGCTACATAGCAGTACCCTGTCACAGAAAAAAAGAAATCAAAAGAAGATAGAAATGTAGGCTTAACAATATCACGAAAGAGATTAAGTAACAGACAGACTTGATGACCTAGATATATTTCAGAAACTCAAGCTCTGAAGAGTAATAAGTTCCATGTATATGTAAAGGTCACAAATTAAGATCTAGACTTTAAAAATGGTACATATTAGAATATTATCATTTGTATTATTTGCATTCATGACAATATTCAGTTACCTTCCTTTATGTTCGTAGGTAAACAAATGTTGTGCACATGTCATATTATACATAGGCAAATGTATGGATATATATGAAAAAGCCATAAGCAATAAGCAATCGTTTATGCGTGCTATGGGTTAAATAAATGTATAGCCGCTGTGGATATACTGAAGCTCTAATCTGTGTGGCTAATCTCAGTATGGCTATACCTGGATTTACAGAGATAAATAAGCAAAATGCATTCCCTGATAGGCCTTAATCTAATCTAAGAGAAGTCCATTGTTTAAAGTTAATTAATGGATTGTGTCTGTGTATGTACCTGTGCATGTCATATTACACATGTTGCAGTCAGAGGACAACTTTTGTGAGTCAGTTCCTGCCTCCCTGTGGTTAAGGCAGGGTCTCTTTCTTGCTGTGTCTTGCCCCCTATGCTATGCACTCCAGGCTGACTGCCCAGCAAGCTTCTGGCTGATTCTCTCCTCTCTGCCTTCCAGCTCACGTTAGGAGTGCAGACTACAGGTGAGAAAGGGAGCTTCTGTCATGGGTCCCCAGGGCTGAGCTCAGGCCAGCTGGCTTCTGCAGTAATAGTTCCTGCACTCTGAGCCACGCCCCCAGCCCTGACGGGAGTCCTTACAGGAAAAAGATATCAGGACACATCCATACACCCTGGGGACAGCGAGGGGGACACAGAGGGAAGGTGGCCCCATGCAAGCTCAAGAAAGAGGACCCATAAGAACTGCTTGTCTCTAAGATCTCCTAGCTTTTACAACTCTGAGAAAAACGCCTGTCTAAGCCACCTAGTCTGTGTCATTTCTCTATAGGACATAGTGCCGGTCTAGGGGTACTGTTGGGCAATGGCTTTCTTATTTAAGGGAATGGGGGACAACAAACTTCAGCAGTAGAAATGAGTGAAGTATTAACAACTATGGTGTGTTGGCGGTCACATACAGCTTCTGAAACATAAACATAGGATCTTCAGCAGGGAGTCAACACATTTCAGAAGCATTCTGTACAAGGAGCCACACCACAGGGCTCCCAAAGTGAAATTCACATACACTATACCATGTCTACCTCGATATTGATTTTTTCAAGTCCAAAATAATCGGAACTGAATATGTTGAAATCTGCCCCAAGTTCAAAAATAAATAGAAATATAGTCACTGAGAAATTTCCTAATGTAGCAATTTAATTCTTAATTAAGGAAACTCAGAATGTATTTTACAAACATGCCACGCTCTGAAGAGGGCATGGCGACTATGAAAAATCATAAATGGCAAATCAAAATCCAGACGCTACCAGAGGAGAGTCATTTTATAGAAAGAAGTACTGTCACTCATTCAAGCCGTCCCTCAATTAACTGGCCCAAGCAAACACTGGCTTATTTTGTAAATACCTCATGGGGAACACCGTGAATAGAAGATAATGGAAAACTCTGACTTTTAAAGTCCAATCATGTATGTTATTCAAATTGACTTTCAACTACTTAAAAGTAATTTCTTTTATTCCTTTCTCAGTTTTTAACCATTTGAACAGTTTTTCCCTCGACTGTTCCAAAGTTAATTTTCTTATTTCAAGTCCAAGACTGGAAAATTCTAGCTCAAAATAATATTTTATTAGGTTGAAAAATATTCCAAGGCCTAGCCTCCTTAACTGTGGGTCACAGCTCCACATGGGGTCAGGTATCTGAGGATGGGGGCTATAAGAAAGCGGGCAAGGGCCAAAGGGTTCCGAAAGCACAATGTCCAAAATTAATTCAGCGTCAAAAACTTAGGGAGCTTGCTGCCTTGTGCTGTGTCATGTGTTAGACATGTGGGCTCCCAGCAGCCTTGGTTCTGACTGCATGGCATCTGTGCTTTGCATGGGACACCATCCCATCACATGTGACCAACCAGTGGCCAGAAACACTGCGGATCAGCCTCCAGGCTGTTATGTCCTATAGATTTCAGCATTTTTACTCTATATAAAAACTATTTTCTCTTGTGGAAAACAATGGTTTAATTTTAAAAAATAAAAACGTTCAATATTTCCTTGCTTTCATTCCTCAGCATACATAAAACTAGTATATTTGTGGATTGAATAAGATTATTTGATTTTTTAAAGATGCCTTTGATTTTCTGTCTTGAGTTTAATGAAGAATCATTAAATGAATTTTGACTTGTGATTAAGACAGAGCTTTCAACAATTTCATTTTTAAGTATTTTGTTTGTGTGCATATATGTGCACCTGCTAGTCTGTGTGTGTACCGTGTGCATGCAGATGCTTAAGAAACCAGAAGAGGGCATTAAATCCTCTGGACCCAGGATCTGGACCTCTGAGCTGCCTGGTGTGGCTGCTAGGAGCCAACTCCGGGTGCTGAACGAGCAGCAAGTGCATTTAACTACTGCCTCATCTCCCAAGCCCTAAACATACTGTAGCCTCTTATGTTATATTTACAGAAAATGGTGTTCTCAGCCATGAGGATCATAAGATCAAAGTAATCAATCAGCTCTGAGAAATGTTGAAGATGGTCTATACTCTACAGTAGCAAATATTCAGCCAAGATTAAACTCTTTAAAAACTAACATGCACACCGACATTATGAATCTACAAGTTTGCTTTGGTTTTTATTAAATGATAAAATTACATATGTAGCACTGAATTATTTTAAAATAAAATGTTGTTGTTTATTATCAATAAATCTTTGATTTGTATACCTTATTTTTTATTCCTGTATTTCTGGGGTCATGTCAAATCTTCTTGCATATAAGAGAGTCCCAAGTGGAAAGACATACTTGTCAATGATTCATACCACAGCCAGGATTACGGCGTGTCTGAGAAGGCGGATGCTGAGGCTGGTATTAAACCCCGCAGAAGACTGACTGACTGTGTTACGTTATAGTGGTGAGAATCCACATATCATCCATCTCTAGTAACATATGTTGCTATGCTGTATAAAAGACAAGACAATATTTTTTCTGAGCAGGGTGATTTAGCTAAGGATTTTGAGAACTAGGTGTGGCCTTTTCCAGGGTCAGGTAAACACATTCAGCAGCTGCTGACTTAAAGCAAAGGCTACTGGAATCTCCAGCTTCATGGAAACGCAGTGGTAAATACTTCATCAGCCTGCAGCATTTATTAGATCTTTGTTTTGCTTCTTTGACAACACCAGATTTCTTTCTCTAGGTGCCAGGAAATATGAAAACTAAACCTACACACACACACATGCACATGCATGCACATAAGTGCACATGTATACACACACACATTAAGGTCCCTTCTTGGTGGAATTTTTAATCAAATGAGGGAACAATCATGCAAACACCTGTAAATTGACCTAGTGATGCTCTGAGCAAAGCAGAAAAGCACTGAAGGAATTCCAGCAACTTCAGGGTAAGTGCTTAGCCTGAGAAGAGACTAGGGCTCAAAGAAGTTTGATTTGAGTGTTCCCAGACAGTGGCTATTTTCACTAAGAGGTTACACTTCACGTCCAGACACTTCCAGCATCTACCTTCTATGTCTCTGTCTGCCAGAGTATACACAAGACTCCATCACTTCCTAGAGGCAGATTATAAAGGTCTTCTCAGATGTGCACTTAACACGCCTGTTCTTCTCTAGTGTCTAGGTGGAGAGCGCCATAGGAACCCAAGACACAATAACAGTTACAAGGACATGGCAGAAGTGGGGCTGAGAAGGAAGTTGCTGCTTTTGATCCATCTCAAAGGCTGTTGGGAGAATCAGCAATCAGCATCTCTGCCTGTGAGGTCCTGCCATTCACTAGGCGGTGCTCACACAGTTCAAACTCCTGTATTTGTTACTCTGTACACAGGCACGTCCTTCTCTATCCATCCAGTGCAAGAAGGGAACAGTGAGCTGTGTGCCCAAAGAGTAAGTAAAACTCAAGGCTCACAGAGCTTTACGTTTTACTGTGCTGGCAATGGTAAGTTGGTGGCCGACACTGAGCAGGGTAGTGACACAGCCACAGCCCCATTTGTGTTTCTGATAGATCAATCCTGTGACTAGAGAGAGATCGATTGGAAGAGGGAAAGGCGAGACAAAGAGACAAGTTAAACCCATAGCAGTAAATCCAGTGGGAAATGATAATGGCCTGAGCTAATCCGGATGGAACAAGAGAGGAAGAGGCAGCTCCTGCAGAGAGCTTAGGCACCAATTAGTCCGCAGAAAAGAGACATAAGAAAAGAGAGGCGAGAAACATAGGTGAGCTTCCTATTTTATTTTGATGTATCCTTCAGGAAATAAATCTCATTTTCCTCCAAACTCACTACTCCACCACTGGTTTTAAGTGTGAGTAGCTAATATTAATTGAGTTTTAGGTTAAATTTAGGCCATTTTAATATATAAAACTATGTGTGCAAACACTGACACATAAAAGTATAATCCTGGCTTGCCTGATACTTTTCACTTATAAAGCTGCCACACGTGAGCATGGAAAGGAAAACACATAAAAATGACATGCTTAGCTGGAGTGTATACCTGGAATCCTAGCAGCCTGCGGCATGCACAGCAACACTACGGACCTGTATGGCAAAGTCAGACTTCCGTTTTGAATGTGATCTGAAGCACCGCCAAAAGTTTGTGCTGAAACTGAATCTTCACTGGGAAGGATGAGTATTTGGAAACATAGTCTGACAGTGGGGGTTATCTCTTAAGGTTAGTTCATTTTTATGTGAATGGATGTGCATTGTGTGTGTTTATTGCAAGCATGTAGGGTACATAAGGAGGTCAGAAGAGGTTGGATCCACTGAAGCTGGAGTGACAGGTGTTTGTGGATACCAGGAACTGAACTCAGGTCCTACTCAGTCCTCTGAAGGATCAGCAAGCATATTTTACTGCTTAGTCATATCTCCAGCCCTGTAACAGTGGTGTTTAAATAGAGTTGGAGGCTTCATGATTGAATGCTGGGGAATTTAGGAGCCAGGAATTCTGTTCATCATGACTCTTGACATAATGTTATGTACCACATTCCACCTGCAGGTAAGAGGACAATCTTCAGATTAGGACCTATGACCTCAGAACTACAGGAGAACTTTGTTCTCCATAACTTCCTATTTTGCGATGTTGCAATATTAGTAACCGAGAGTGAATTAATCACAGTAGCAATAAGCAGGAGGATTTTATATAAGTTAGGAAGACTTGGGAAAAAGACTATGATTTTCTTATTAAGAATTTCATTTTAGCTCCTAACACCCAGTATATAGCCAATATAGGTATTACATCATATATATATTATAAATGAATAATTATTGAGTGCCATAATAAGGGTCAGTGAAAACTTAGTGGAGAATTTATTTCTTTAGTAAGTCACTTACATCTGGAAGACAAGCTTAGAGACTCTTATAGTTTTACCAGGGTTTGAATGGGTAGATGAATAAATGGATGGGTGGGTAGAGGGATGGATGATGGATGGATGATGGATGGATGGATGGATGGATGGGTAGATGAATAAGTGAATAAGGTAGATAGATTGATGGGATAGTGGACAGATGGATGTGTGGGAAGACAGAGGAGTGTATGAATAAGGGGAAATACAGATGCATGGATGCCTTATAGACTTCAACCCCGTGTTTTAGCTCTTCAATTATTTGACAGTTTCTTCATATTTCAATTTCTTCATAAAGCTGTAAAATACTTTCTTGAATAAGTCTCAGGTCCTAAAATGTCTCACATGTCATATTATGTCTTATAGTTGCCCATTGTCATAATATCTGCAGGTCAGGTATATCATATTCTATCTCTTGCTTCCTGTGGAAGAATGTGCCTCAACCATATGAACTGTTTAATTGTTTTCATCACTAAAGATTGGACATGAGATCCCTACACTAAGATCCATTCCTGGATATGCTTTCACTCATTGATTTGGATGAGTGTTTAATATCCACTTCCAAACACTTGCTTTCAAATGTTAGGCATATGAATAGCATATCCCTATTATTTACATCATCATCATCGTCATCATAATTGACCCCCCTATGCCGAATGATCAGAAGCAAGGTACCTAGGAAACAAGACAGCCTTCCTTTGTGCCCTTTCTTATCTCCCCCCCCATCTCTGGCTTGCTCAGGCTGGCTTAAAGCTCTTCAGCAATCGTCTTCTTCAATCTCCTAAGTGCTAGGATAGCAGGGGCAAGGCCTGTCCATGCCTAACTAACATGTACTTGTTATAGTTCTGGGGGCTGGAAACCCTGAAGCCCAGGGGTTGACAAGCTCCATGTCTAATGACAGACTGTTTCTCACTTCATAGATGCTCGCAGAAGCCATCCCACGGAAGGGACAAAGCAGTTTTCCTGACCCTTATCCCTAAGGGTCACTCTCACGACCTAACCATTGTTCTGAATGTTCCAGTTCCTAAAAGGATCACCCCGAGGACTGGAATTACAGCATGTGAGCTCAGGGCAGACACCAACAGTCAGACTAGAATAATTCAATTCTTCTCAGTCAGATGATGAGCACAGCAAAAGCAGGGGCGGTGCTTTGCACCCCCCTAATATCCACTTCTTGTCACAGCACCTGACTCATTTAACACTTTTTATAATGAATGAATGAATGGATAGATGGATAATTTATTTAATTATGAAGCTAATCAAGTGTCTAGGGCTAGAGATTGTCACTTGGTGGATCCAAAGTTTAGGGTTTAATGAAAAAAAGCATATTAGAAGCAAATAATTCTCCAAATAAGTAATAGAATTTTTAAAATGCAGTGTTTAATTCGAACAAACACAGTGTTTGGCTTCCTGTAATAAAATGAACAGACAGTGGAGTGGTAGAGGCCGAGTACATTGGGTCATATAGAGAAGGGGAGAAATGAGGGCCGGGATACAGCCCAGGCCTGAAGGGCTTGCCTAGGACACAAGACACCCTGTGCTTAATTATCCACATCGATACATTCTAAAAGAGAATCTAAAAGAAAGAAATGATGAATTTACTATGGCTTATTTTGGGGGAACAATTACTTTTTCTACTCCATAACCTGTCTTCTATAATTTTTTTTATTTTAAAAGCAATTCATATTTCATTAGACAGATATAGAAGTAAATCATATTTATGTCAGTGAGATGGCTCAGAGGCTAGAGGGGCTTGCCACAAAGTCTGATAACTTGAGTTTGATCCCTGCCTGAGGAGAGAATCAACTCCTGTGGGTTGTCTTCTGACTTCTTTGTCCTGGCTGTACGTGTGTGTGTGTGTGTGTGTGTGTGTGTGTGTATGCGTGTGTGCACGTGCACACACACTCACACACATGCGCCTTTTAAGTGAATAGTATGTGTTTCCAAAGTGCTACATTATCTCTTCTCATTGCTAAGTTGTAATCAGCATCTTATTAAAGTGTCTGAGTATAGCTTAAGCCACACTGGATAAATATTTCACGTGCAGATAGCATAAATGACCCTTCGTCCCTGTGATAGTATTATCACAGTTTATTCCATAATCCAAGAATGCTGAGGTGTGACTCTCCACACCAGTAAGAACAGCTAGCCATTCATCCTCACTGTATTTATTTCATCTTTAATACTTGTTTATAAGTTATTTTTTATTGTAGTTTTGCACGTTCAGATACAGTGCCCGTGAAGCACAGATGGTGGTGTTGGAACTCCTGGACCCTGAGTTACAGAGCGTCAAGGGCCTTCATGGGGGTGCTGAGAAGCAAACCTGGGCTCTGTACAAGAGCAGCTAGTGCATGGCTGGGCCATCTCTGCAGCCCCAGAGCACTGATATAAATAACAACCTATCCTCAGACAGCTTGCTGAGTCCAGAAACGGAGAAGTAGAAGGTTTTTCTCAACGTGGAAAGTGGATCAGCCTTCTAAAAATTGCTCCAATATCATATGATTTCACGTGAAAACTGTTAGGAGACATGATAATATTTTGTATTAACTCCCCCTGAATGGTAAGGAATGAATGCAAATATTCTTAGTGAATTTTATTGGAGAAAGTAAAATACATTAGGTCTCGTTTAACGCCATAGATATTTTAAAAGAAGACATTCTGAGATAATGGTTAGCTGTTAGCTGCTCGGTCACAGGCTAACACTTTTTCACTAGGAGGTTTTCTTTTAATAAAATATAGTTTTATGACTGTTTAATGTAGCGTGGCAAATGAAAACTTTATCCTATTTAATAGTTACCTCGATGGCTAGTTTAGAAAGAGATTAATTTATGAGCCATTTAGGGACTACCTCTCAGAACAGACAGACATGTCTGCACAGAAATGACGAAGCACTTGTTTTCCCTTTGACTCCTGGGTCATAATTGGAGATGTCTAGTGTGACTGAAAATCCTAGACGAATCAGCTGAGGAGCTTGGGTATCTCTGGAAAGGTGACAACGAGTCAAAAGGGTCTCCTCTTGCTACTGCGGTCTAGTATGCAACAGGCGCATCACGTCAACGATGGCACGGTAACTCCCATTAAGCTGCTCAAAGCGGCCCACTCATTAACTAATTGCTTTCCCACCTAGACCTATATCACAATATACGCTTACATCCTTGCTCTGTGTCTTATGGGAAATCAAATGGTTCAGAGAAAATGGATCTAGTATGATTACAATATTAAGAGCTAGCAATTTGGAAGAAGGGAATTCTTTTAAGTCAATTAAGACAAAAATCAAAAGTTTTTTCTCTCTTATCCCAGACTTGTCCTTAAGGTTTAGAGTCTGATTAAATTGTTTACATTTTGCATAGTCGATCTGTTGGTCTGTCAGGATAGTCATCTCCTTTCCTGGATTGTGCCTAAAGTCTGTGATCTTCAGGTGTCATGGCTTGCATGGAAGTGTCCCCCAGAGGTTCATGTGGTCTACTGGCCTCCAGTTTGGAGGGCTGGAACATGCAGGAGGCAGTACCTCATTGGAAGAAGCTGGTCCCTCTGCCTCCAGACAGCTAAAACAATGCGAGTGCCTGCGGTAGTTTGAATGTATTTGGCCCCCATAAGACCGTAGGGAGTGGCACTATTAGGGGGTGTGACTGTATTGGAGGAACTGTGGTCTTATTGGAGGAGGCTGGATGACACAAGCCTTTAATCCAGTCCTTGAGGCTTTAATCTGGGCCACACCTTCTGGAGGAAGTGTGTCACTGTGGGGGCAGGCTTTAAGGTTTCATAGGCTCAGGATACCACCCAGTGTGTCAGTTGACTTCCTGTTGCCTGCAGAATGTAGCACCCTCAGCTCCAGCACCACGTCTGCCTGAGCGCGGCAGCGATGCTCCCCATCATGATGATAATGGACTGAACCTCTGAAATGAAATGTTCACCCCAATGAAATGCTTTCGCTATAAGAGTTGCCGTGATCATGGTGTCTCTTCCCAGTAATAAAAACCCTAACTAAGCCAGTGCCCATCTCAGGCTTCCAGCATGGTCCCTCCCCACCAGGACAGACTGCCTTCCTTCTTCAACTGTAGGCACAGGAGATTGTCCCTCTTTTAGATTGCTTCATGTCAGATACTGGTCACAGCAATGAGAAATGTAACCAAGGCAGCTGGGAGGAAAGGAGCCGGGGGAGCTACATTTGGGATGCCTCCTAGCCTGCAAGGCTCTAAATGACAAATGTCGGACACCTGGGGGTGATGTACTAGACTCTTCCAACTCTCGAAGGAAGCACCTAGCGTAAGTACCCTCAGCAGTCTAGAATGGATGGATTCGCTTAGGTTGTCACCTAGAATGAGTGGAAGGATTTTAATTCTGATGGCCTTTGTTTTGAAACGTGGATGGCCCACTCAATATCCAGATGTGAGGTGTTACAGTGTCAATGACTTGTCTTCTTTAGAAATAGCTATAATGAGTCCATTAAAAACTCTCAATTACATATGAAGTGGAGGGGACAGACTTTCCCATGACCGCCCTGAAGCCAGAAGAGTGAGGGAATCCAAGGAAAATGGTAGCCGCCCTGAGGCACTGAGGTAGCACCATAAGCACACAGATCCTGCGCACACCAACAGAAACGGTAAGAAAAGCACAGCCCACACTTGCAAGCGTCTCTCCTTTCTTCCAGGACCAGAATCACAGGTAGCTGTGGCCTCCCTCAGAGGGGGCGGGGGAGGGAGGAGAATCGAGGCAGAATGCGGATGGAAATGTTCCGTTCATTTGACATCTACCTCTTTCTAAACTTAAATTTATATCTATCTACGCGTCTGCGTGAGCATATGACACACGCATGTGGGTGCCCATGAAGGGCAGAAGAAGGTGTCAGATCATCTGGAGATGAAGTTACAAGTGGTTGTGAGTCAGCTGACACGGGAGCTGGGAATTTCCTCAGGGCCTGTGGAAGAGCCGCAAGTGCTCTCAACCTCTGAGCCATCTCTCCAGCCCTATGATTTGATCCCTCCGTACGCTCTTAACTTTGACTGTTTTATTACTACCAAGTTTTGGATGTTTTCTGTTTCCACCGTTTGTCATGTGTCTGTTTCCACTTCTCTGTTTATTAGGCTCATATTGAAACAGTTACGTGCTTCTTCCTTTTTTTTTTTTTTTTTTTTTTGGAAACTGTATTTAGTCACTCTTGGCTCTGTGAAACCAGAGATACAGTCGCAAACTCTTTTTCACATTTTAGCACTTCGACTAATTTTTCAGAAATGTGCTAAATAAAATAGCAATATAGTGATTGAAATTCTTAATTGCCTTATGAGATTAGCTTAAATAAATGGAAGTTGATAAGCCACGCTTAATAAACTTAAAATGCACTGTATTTGCTCCTCATCAGTTTTCTGAAAAGTGCTTCCTCTTCCTAAGAAAGGAAACACTCAGTTAATTAGTTCCTCATACACCACAATAAAATTAATGTTGAGGAATTAAATACCACCAGCTTCCCCAGGCAAACTTGTTGACATGTTCCTGTTTCTAGTTAATGCCACATGTTTCCTTGCTTGATGGGAGACTGTGTGGGTTCCATTGTGTCTCTCTGGCACACAGGGTCTGTGAACTGGCATTTAGGAGACCACATGCTAATTTCTGATTTAACAGCATCCACCATGCCAGCTGACACACAGGTCACAGACAATCAGTGACCAGGCAATCACCAAAGCACAAGCCAAAGCCCATCCAGGTAATGCACATTCATTAAACCAACAGAAGAGGAAACCCAGGTCCTAATGATCAAAGAGTGCAGGTTCCACGTCCATCAGTGGAGGAAGGGAATGCTAATCATAACTTACAGCTTCTGTATTGAGTTAAAATGATTGGGATTAATTTTCTTCCTAGACCCCTAATTCTCTCCCTTCTCCAAATTTTATAAGTTAAAGCCTTTGGGGGAAGTCTGGTTTAGTTGCTGAGTTTGAAAGTGTTTATTCGGAAACAATCATGTTGAGCCAGTCACGGCAGCACGTGTCTATAATAAGAGAAAGCCCACAATGTCAGGGAAGGCTTGTCCTGCAGACAGGAGCAAAAGCAGAGGGTGGGAGGGAGATACCACATTCATTCGCACACAGGAAACAGGGGGTTGGGGGAAAGGAGAGAGAGAGAGAGAGGGAGGAGGAGGAGAAGGAGGAGAAGGAAGCAGGACACAGCTGTGAATTCTCAAAGCCCACCCACAGTGATGTACTTCTGCCAGCAAGGATCCACCTCCTAAAGGTTCCACAACTGTCTTAAACAGTGCCACCCACTGGAGACTAGGTGTTCAAACATGTGAGTCTATGGGGAACATTTCTTACTCAAACTACCACACTTGCTTGAGGAGGAACAAAGTAGTGGATTAGAAACTAACTCCACCTCCAAGCTTTGACACTCCAAGTACTTCTTAGTTTGCTGTTGCCTATTTGGGATTGGGCAAATTTTGTTAAAACAAATAGCAGAAAGCCTGCAATCATATATTGGGAAGAATCAACTGCTAAAGATCTATGAATTGATTATCTTCACCTAGTGCACAGAGTTCTGTAAGTTTTGTTGGAACAAGTTTTGTTATTTTACATCCATGAAAACTTTCTGGTTTAAAAAACAAGAGGGCACAACAAAGTTAACACCACAACCATGAAGTAACACTGCACTAGGCAGAAAGCTCTGGAACCTTCCTGAGTTAGGGCATTTCCAGTGGCATAGTCATTTTTAACGCCATCTTTATGAGAAAAGAAAAATCCAACCACTCGCCCTTATTAAGTAGAAAAGTCCACACAACTTAAAGATGAAAGTTTACAAAGCCCCAAATAGATGCCTCTATATTTTCTTTGAATTGTTGAAATACCCAGCATGCCCCTGGCAGTTAACCAAGACCACCCTGAGGTCCTTGGCATGGGACATTCTTGTCCATTGATCTCATGTGACACATTCAATTCACACCTTGGGCTAAGTGATCAAGCCAGCTCTTTTCCAACTTATTTTTATGTTGTGCATAAAAAAATTTCTTTTATTGAATTTTGACTTTTTTCAAGATTTTATTATTTCCCTATAAAATACCTTCCTGTCAAAATTTCCAAAGCTTGTGACCATTACAATTCTAGGATTGGAAATTTGGGGCACAAATAGAGCAAAGAAGGGCAGAGGGCTGAAGCTCCCAGTAAGTGAGTCATCTATTTCTCCCAATTCTGTTTTTAAACTACAGGCTGCAGAGAAACAGGGGTCTCCTGTGCATGAGCAGCTGGAAGCTGTGCACAGAGGGAAGGGAAGGGACTCAGAAACAGAGAAAGCAACAGGGCAAACCTCAAGACCAGATGGTCTCCAACGCCTCCCCAAGTGGAAAGTGTTGGGTGCACACCAAAATACATGCACTCCACATTTCTCCCCTCCCTTTAAGGTAGGATTGGTTCTCTAAGGTGAGCAACTGCAAGCGGGTGTGTCTCCTCCCAACACAAAGCATTTCTGCTGGTGCCAAAGGTTCTTCAACTTTTCTTTGAAGATAGGTACTTGGCAGAAGCCTCCCGGCTCATGGGTTGATTTTTTTTACTTAACAAGTTGGCATTCTACTTAGAAGAAGGAGTCTACACACTCTGTAGCCGCTTAGAGGGATTGAACTAAATTATTTGTGTGCCCACTTGACTTATAATTCAGAAAGGACATCTTGGGCACCTTGCATTCCAAACTTACTTAATGGGTTGTCATGATTGTTTTATAGTGATGTCATGATTGTTTTCTGTTTCCAATGAGTTTGTACTGTCAGATAGAAATTAGGTTTAGAATTTTAAGTTATGTGTTATAAATTTATTTTTCACATTGCAGCATGGTTAAGACTAACGAGTTTACAAAAGAACTATTGCTTAACTATTTTCCCCTTTAAGTGAATTGGGTAAAATGGAGTTGACCTTCCAAAACAGTGTTTTTATATGACTCTTTCAAACCCATGCCTCCTCCCTCTTGTAAGACAGCATTTGATTTACTAATTCATCATTATTAGTAGCTGAGTATGGAGACTCAAACCCCTAACGCAAGATGCCATAGGCTGAGGCAGGAAGACTGGGCTACAGGGTGAGGCTCTGGCTACAATCAACAACAACAACAATAAACAAAATGCCATTATTTTCACCTCCAAAGACCTTTCCAAGTATCTTTTCTAGGTCTTAGGAAATAAGCAGGAAAATGTTTAACTAGGCATGGATTCGTGAAGATGTGTGTTTTGGGGCTTAACTTTCTTAAGTGCCCATAGTGAATATTATCAGTACTCTAGTGGTTGCGGGCTGACACAAGACTCACAGGCGAGAGTGTGGGAGCATATCCTTCGGTGCTTGCTTTCCGTGCATCTGTGTGTCCTGATGTTTCTGGCTACTCGGCTGTGCTGTTATCAGTCTGTGCTGTGTGAGAATTATGTTTGTCCTCTCCAGGGCAGGGCACATTTTTGTCATTATTTCCAAAACAGGAACAAGATATCTAGGCTCCACCTAAGAGCCTCTTCTTCTGCAAATGGGACTTGCTGACTTAGGCTGTGCTGGCCAGGTTCCCCAGCTTGTGCTTACCAGGACACATGAAGTTCCACCCTTCAGCTCTTGAGCAGATCTCAGCCCCAGGTCCCACGAGCTCTGAAATGCTTCTGCTTTTACAGTCACATGGTATGGGGGCTGGCCAAGTTTGTCACCAAGAACTTCATCATAACGCTCAAAGCAACTGGAACCGGGTGAGGAGTCATGCCGAAGATGGGACGGCAGGCTTTATTTTACTCCCCCGTTTCCTTTCTTGCAATGTGATCGGTGGAGAGACAGCGTAGACTATTAATCGCATTAGCCCAGCTCCTCCTTGAGGCTTGCCCCAGGAACCCTGGTGTCAACAAGAGTGGGCCGCTTGCTTTCACAACCCACTTCGGCTAAGTTCTAGAGTCTGGCAAGGTGCCCACCTGAAGTTGGCCAGCAGCAGTAAAAGCTTTGCTCTATTTTATTTCCAAGGTAACTGAATAAGTGGAATCGCTTATAACTTCAGCACTGAAGGCTTGAGTAGCAAACAGTTAAAATACCAACCGTTTTTACAAAGGGAAAACTTGGTTTGATACATGGCACATTGCGCTGGACAAATTCAACATGCCAGCTGTTAAGGGGAGCGGGGAGCTGTGTGCTCCTGACCTGTCTGGGTCTGTAGTTGTACTCTCAGGGCGTCTTTCTCTTTTGCATAGTGTTTGTTAATGAAGTTTGCTTCTATATTTGCTTAAAAATAACTTACTTTTCTTTTGGAAAAGGAAGCGATGCTATATGCATATTTTGCAATGCAGTCTGAAGCAATGGATGATTTTTAAAGTGACTTTTTCTTGTTTTAGTAAGCTAGATTACAAAAACAAACAAACAAAAACCAAAACCACATCTGCTACCCATGTGTCAAGTGAGGAGCAATTCTGTAAACCAACAGAAATAAAACCAAAGACCCTGGATGTTTAATAATGCAGAGCTTAGGGTAAAAACAGAACATAAAACTCGATCCCGAGAAAGAAAATTATTCTGAAAATTTTAAACACTTAGAATACAGCCCTTAACTGTTCTTTTTAAAAGGGGATTTCTATGTGTCTGGGTTAAAGGATGATCTATAAAACTAGATCTGTGTGTTTGTGTTATGAAATGGACAATTCAGGGTCCTGGATGGAAATAAAATATGTTGACTCATGGGAAAATATAGGAAAACAAAGTCAAGAGGAATAGTGCCAAAGGCGTGAAGGGTTACGCAGAGGGGAAACCTGGAGATAGGGATTTTTACAGCCTACACCTGAGCTGTGACATTTTAACAATCTCTACACAACTTGACTAGAAATTAATTCAAATTTGCCTGTTAGATGATTTTTTTTTTGCACTTTTACACTTGTGATTTTAACATTTATTTCCAGTCCTTAAATCTTTACATCATATTGAACAATGGATTACAGAGGGGCCAGGGGAAAGGGGTCCAAGCATAGGTCCAGGAAATCACCCCTGGCAAGGACTAAATCTGGTCAGGAAAAGTGAGCCATTCTGGTGAGAGGCCAGCATCCAGGAAGAACGTGGACTAGCCTAAGAATGGGGAGAGTCTCGGAGGGGTCGGTGGGTATTGGTTATATCCCTGCTGCTGGACAAAGTCTACAACATGGAAGGGCGGAAGGGCGGCGGAAGGGCGGGTCCCTGCCAAGTATCTGACAAGCTGCCTTCCATAGAGGCAGGAGTGAGGGGCTGGCTTGTCAGACGTTCACAGTCAGCAATCAATGAGAAATGGGAGTTGAGGTGGGGACCCTTAAGGGCCACCTCCAATGGTTCACCTTGTTCAGAAGGTCTCTGCATCTTATGGGTTCCACAACTTTCTCAAACGTCATCCCTATTGCAGGGGGAGACACTGCACAAACACACAAGTCTATGAGGATCATTTGACACTCCATCCTCACCGGCTGTTACTATGTGGCAGACACAAAGGTCCCATATTCTCTATGGAATTCAGAGTGAACTTACAGTTTGATGAAACACTATAGGAAAGTATTTCTTACAATATGAACTCCCAAATTATATTCATATTTTAGGAATATACTGGGAATAGAAGGCATAAAAGTGAGGTGTAAAGAACAAATACTGGCTTTTGGAACCCAGGAATGGGATGCGCACTTATAGGTATTAACGAAAACCCTTCCTACTCCATCACATCATTGTATTTTATCACTAAAATAAACATGCTAAATGAATGAGCTCTTCTCTTGCTGTTGTGCTGCTGGTGTGTGAATGACATTAAGGGGTCCAAATGAAAGCCACATCATCCACCCACTCTGGAGTTAGAAGCGCAGCAGTACTTACTACACCCAGCCTTGTAACTGAAGCCAGGAGGAAGGAGGAATCCTTGTTGGGCAGCTGCAGCAAGGGTCCGCTGGTCAGGAGGGAACACGGGGATCATCAATGGCGGCAGCTGACCTTGAACCTGCTGAACGTGAGAGAGTGAATCAAAGAAAAGAAGCCAGAGTGCCCCGTGCTTCACCCCGCCCCTCATTTCATGAGAAAAGAAAAATCATAATCCAGACTGCATCTCAGCCTTGTCAGAATGGCTGTGAGTAAGAAAGCAAACAACACTAAGGAAACAGACAGAAAATGCTGGTGAGTCTGAAGAGTCACTTTGTCCATTCAGTCAGTATTGGGGGGGGAGTCCTCAAAATGCTAGCAACAGAACTTCCACGTGACCCAGGTATCCTTCTGCACAAGCATCTGAAAAATGCCCAGGCAGCCTACCACACGGACGCTTGTTACCCATGCTTGCCCCAGCACAAGTCACAGTAGCCAAGGCCTGACGTACACATAGTGGGGTCGTATTCACCATAGAGTTGATAATTATGTCCTTTGGAAAAGGAACACAAACTGGAGAGCATCATGTTAACTGAGAAAAGCCATACTCAGAAAGACAAATAGTACATGTTTTATTTTATTTGTGGATTCTAGATTTTATATAGATATATGAAGTCATTCCTGCTCTCTACATATTTATCTATCTATCCACACACATGTATGCATGTATGTTGTATGTCTATATTGACATGAAACCAGAGTGAGATATCTTGGGTAAATAAGGATTTTAATGGGATAGCAAATGAGGGAAGGGAGAGCATTGGGATGATTGTGATCAAAATAAATAATGCCCCTGGAAGAAAATATCTTTATGAAACAATCACTATGTGCAAAAATTATATACTGAGAGTAAAGGTAAAAAATCAATTACTGACACATAAATTTGTCAGTGAATAAATTTGGCATGAACTCCCTCAGTCAAAATGCCACACTCCTGTCATACAGCAGTGACATAATGGTTAAGGAATCCCCCTCCCCAGAATAGATGGAAACCTTTATATATAAGTCACACCTCTGCATGTTAATTCTGTGTGTGTAATGCATGTGTGCACATGCATGCCTGTGTGCCCGCATGAGGGGAGGGGAGGTATATACGAAGGCCAGGGCCAATGTCAGATGTCTTCCTCAGTTACTGTTGGCCTTACATTGTTGAGGCAGCGTCTCTCACTGATCCAGGAGCTCACCCGTTGGCTTGGCTGGCTTGCCAGGGAGCTCCAGGACTTCTCCTATTTCTGCTGCCGCAGAGCTGGGATTGGAGACAAACACTTGCCTGGGGATCTGAGCTCGGGTCCTCATGCATCTTCCTCTAGCACTGTTTGCAACTGAGCCACCGCCTCAGCCCTGAATTCTATCTTGTAAAACCAAAGCCACGTCTGTATCTTAGTTAGGAATGACTAGTACTTGGAGCTATTTTTTTTATGTTTACAAATACTGAAATTTCACAATTTTATGAGTAGACTGGAAGAAACAACAGGGGAACCCCTGCTCATTTACCTTTTCTTTAGAGGAGATGCAATGAAGACCGTGGGCTTCGTGTGGCTACAGAACTCATGAGAGCCAAGTTAAAATCCAGTCCCACGGGAATATGAAGTTCTTTCTGGTGCAAGTGACCACACCCTTCCTTAATAGATGGCCTTTCCTTTAGTGTCACCTCTCAGATGGACTCTGGGTTGCTGGTGCCCTCTCATCATTGGAAATTCTCATCAGTTAATAAACTCTCAGAAAGGAATCACCAGAGAAGGCGATGGTTCATCACTGAAGTGCCAGACTCCCTAGAAAGGGAGCTGAATCTGATCCTGGACCTCATATGACAATAAGCAGCAGGTTCATGTGGCGGTATACCCTGGGGAGGCAGAGGCTGGCAGGTATGCGTGTGCACACGCACATGCGCACACACACATACCTACTAGATTAAGATTATTTGAAAATTATAGGACAGTTTAACCGTCTCTGCAACTATGTCATGTTACTGTCTAATGTGAAGTTACTAACTAAAATATCTAGTGTTAATGGTTTTCTTTTCAATGAAATATTTAAGCAAGGTCTCCCTGGTGAATGTAAGTGTTGGTCAGGTTCTGCCACTGGGCATATGGTTACTGATTTAAGATTGCGTTAAAAGTCACATGGCTGACACTGTTCTTCACTAGTTCTTCCGTACACTAATTCAGTGTCTTAGAAAATATTTAATAACTACCAGCTGTGTGCACGGAACCGAGTCTGGCTACACTCATCGGGAAAACCAAGCTCTCAGGATCTCTGCCTTGTGTCTCAGCCTATTTCTCACTGCTGTTTGCCAACTCAGAATCTTACGTTTTGGGGGCTTTTCATCACGTTTCACTTCGAAAGCCCACCTTTGGTCACACTGTAGAAGGAAACCCCCTTTCCCTCCCCCTGAAGCCATAACCAGTGGGAAGGTCCTAAGCTGTGGAGGGCTTTGAGTCACCTGACCATCCATGCTCTAATGCCAACTGGGGTCGTCCTGTTTGGGTTTCATACACAGACACTCTGCTACTGTGAGCTTGTGAGTTCAGAAGTGCAGAGGTCCTATAACATCTATAAGACACCGTATTCTTATCCTCTCTGTATCTGCCTCTTATCTTCTCTCTCTCTCTCTCTCATCCCTCTGTCCCTGTCCCCTAATCCACTCCTCCTCCCATTTCTATTCAGGAAAGGGCAGGCCTCACATGGATATCAGCAAAACATGTCATATCAAGTTTCAGTAAGTTCAATAAGCACCTCCATGTAGTCACGTGGGATGTGGCAGCACAAATTAGACTTAAAGACACAAAATTGGGGTGTGTTTAGAGATGGGGAGCAGATTTCAGAGGAGTTAGGAGGAGGTGTGAATATAAACCAAATAAACAATATGCAATCCACATGGAATTAACTAGAATAGTAAAGGCAATGAAGGGATGCAGAAAAGTGGGAGAAACAGTCTTCCCCAAGGAAGAGCACACCAACTGGTACCCAGTACCCTGAGAGCACACACACACACACACACACACACACACACACACAACAGTATACAGACTAAGTAGGTGGAGTTTAGGAATACATGTGTATATACACATACATATGCCTATAACAACTAGTGAGAAAAGAGGGCCATGACTTTGGATGATCGTGGTCCCTTTCTAGGACATAATGGAAGGAGGGAAGCACTTATGGAAACACCATGGAATTAAGACGCAAAGGCTAGAGTATGCCATTTGTGCAAATGTAGGGATTCTAGACTAGATCATGAAGCAGAAAGACATTCAAGGCAAACGGCATGGTTTAGTTCCACGTTCTACAAGGAGGCAGATGAGAAGACAACTGACCAGTCACACTGGGTATGGGTCATGGCCAGTCACTCGTCAGCTTCTCCCACATCACTCAACACATTTTATCTTTCATTTCACCTCACACATTTTATTTTGAAGACAGCCTAGGTTATAACATGTATCATAAATCTAATAAGAGCATTTGAAATGAAGAAAAGAAACTTTGTATTAAACATACATCAAGGTTATGATGAACAGCCACATTTGAGATTGTTATGACATAAGGAAAATGATGCCAAGGCCTGCATTAACCATCAGACTTCTCAGGACTAGAGAGTCCTGTGGACGAGCTTCAAGAAAGCCTGACATGGGAATCCTGGTCAGTCTCAAGGGCTGAAGATGAGCCCACGGCCTTCCTCAAAGAACCCTGGTGGTGACAGCCTGTACTTAGGCTTAAGAAAACTGTTTTGAGATCAGATCTCACCACATAGCCCTCGAAAGACCCAAGCTCCTGAGCAGTCTCCCGTCACAGTGTCCTGGATGCCAGGAGTTCAGATGCTTCTCAACCCCAGCAAGAGCTGTTCTCACAAATGCTTTGTCACTGTCAATAGCTCTTTGGGGCTTGTCCAAAGCACCTTTAGGCATGTCAGCAGTGGGAAGGGAGATTATAACAGGTCCTAGCGCCAAGGCACTAAGTTATACCCCTCATAAAATGCCTTCTAAGCGATTCTCAGATATCTAATTCCATTTGCCTGGCATGTTTATCCTCCTGAGGCTCAAATCTGCATTGCATTTGTCCCTCTTGCTTATATACTTTGGATGGCTTGCTTTCATCTGGTGACAAATGGCCAAGTCTTTCAGTATGGATTTTCCTATCTCTAGCTCTTTTTCCAGATGTTTCTGTCACCTTCCATCACACCCTTTGTCCCTGCCCCAATAGATCCTGAGGACATATTTACAGGTTTCCTCTCTGCTTGTCCATACCAGTTTGTATTCAGTAGCATTCTCTCCTGTTTACCTTAACCAATCCTTTCCATTCTTTCTTTCCTTGTGGCAAGATTGCACTCATTCCTCAAACGATTCTGAGAATCACACAATGTTTTTGTTTGTCAGGTATTTCCTAATGCATCTGCTCTGTAGAACAGAATCAACTATCGCTCCTTATAATTTATTAAGCTAATGCCTAAAAAGCTAACAGGACACTACCTGTATTAAATGATGTTTAAGAGCATTGAGTTTCCCCTGTGAACTCTGAGTTTATTTAGAAAAAAAAAAAAAAGACTCAACTTCTTTTTCATTGTATTGCTTGAGCCCAACAGTTGAAGCTCTTCTATGCAGAACTAACTCCTAAGTCAACTGGCTGGATGGACTGGGAGTTCCCCACTGAAGCACCTGCAATGTTCCAATCACACAAGTCCACAAAAGGGCTATGGAGACCCAGCTTATCTATTGACCAGAGAGGAGTCCAATTTATCCTAATAGTATAGCAGAGAACATTCCAGTGGCTTTGTGTCCTTACTAGGAGAGTACTATTATATGGTTTCCTATGTGGCATCTTTGAAGGAGGAGGAAAGTAACATAGAAATGTCAGGTACCCATTCAGCCCTCAGGTTGCAATCAGCCTCTCGGGCTCTAGCATCCAGCCCTAACTCCTTTATCTTTGGGCAGTGTTTTGTTAACATGTTAAGAGCTGGTTTTTCTAGTACCACTGTTCTCTTCTGCAGTCCTTATGTGGAGTTTTCAGTCTTTGCTTCAGGTTTTGAGAATACGGAATCAATGTGGGAACTGCCTTGATGTCTTGAGAGGAACCAGGCTTTCCACTGTTCCCTTCGCTCGGTACCAACTCTAGTGGTTTCCCTGTGGCTTCCAAAGCTCATTTCTCTCTGTGGGTTTGGAAATAGGGCTTTTCTATGCTTCTAGTTGGTCTCAAACACAGGTCCAGCTTGCCTCTTCTCCCTGAGTACTTGGTTTACAGGTGTTTATCATGAAACTTGGCATACATTTTCTTAAATTAAAAATAAAAAGACCCAGAAAACACAAAAACAAAAAACCTAAAAACACATTGTTTTTATATAGGGATCTATTTTCTTAAAGATATTACTTATTGGTTGCTTTACTGTGGGATAACTGTGAGTGAGAATTTTGTTCAATAATGCAGTCTATTTCATTTGGGAAAAGTTGTAATAGTATAAGGACTTTTATTATATCTTTATTTAATAAATTTATTTTAAATTTTTATTTCATTATGGATAACTAGTGAGTACATTTTGTTATAAGTTAAATTTTTAGTGCCTAAATATTTTAATAATGGCAAATGAGAACTAGCATAGCTTAAAGAGAGGACTCTTGGGGTGAGCTGAGAATCAGTCATCACGGTGACAAGGAGATCAGACCGCCTTGGCCAAAGAAGTTGTTCACAGCACTGTATTCTAAAAAAGGCTATGCTAGCTAAAAGTCTTTATCCATTACTTTGTCTGCTGCACAGTAAGAAATGTGGATTAAGGGGAGGTAGAGGCCAACAGAACAAAAAGAGGGATTAAACTAAAAATACCAACCCAATTTCATGGTTTCAACAGTGCGTTTTCTTTAGAGCATCATAGAACAGACTAGAGAGGATAGCATGTTTAAACTCCCAATGAGGCTTCTGTAAAATATGTGCAACCCAAGTGTGTGCTGAATCCATTCATGAAACTAAAGCACACATTTCCAAACACACTTTATCCCCACAACTCACAGATTCCTCAGTTGAAAGTTTGCCTATCTGATGAAAATTGCTTGTATGCCCAAATCAACAGCAGTGGTACTTCTGTGGTCATTCACAATGTGTGGGAAGCGAGAAAAAGTTTTGCTGGTAATTTATTTGTTTGAAATGTTTCCAAGACTGGTCTAAGTTGCTGAAGCTTGTTCCCATGTGCAAGAAGCTCACAGTATGCATTGTGGGAAAGAGGGGTGTGTTGGACAAGTTTCTGCAGGACATGAGATACAGTGCTCAACAGGCATCAGCAACAAACATTAAAGGAAAAGGACAGACAAAGGTACACGCGAGAATGGGAAACCTGCGCTTCCCAGGCTAGAGAGACTGGCACGGAGAAAGCTCAAGCCACTACGAGGGATGGTTCAGTGTCCACTAACTGGCACTGGAGTAGCTCTGTGCAGGTGGTTCTTATGGAGTGAGGTATGATGCTTGTTCTAGGTGTTAGCCACCACTAAATTCACCTTTGCTAAAATTTAGCTTCCACTTTGAAAAGAGGAGCACATCACACCAGAGGATACCAGGCTGTTTGGACCCATTCTAAAACAAACTAGTCATACAGTTGGAAATCTATCCTCTTCAATCCTTAAAAGTATTTGCTACTTTTGAATATTTCCAAATTTTTATCACTAATAAATACAGGTTTTTATTTAACGCATGAATTTCCTTCTAAACTCTTAATTAAGTTTTAAAATGTGTGACACTTTTAATTAAGTTTCAATAAACTACTTTTGTCAAAAATTTTAGTCTTTTTTTAATTGGGGCATGTTATTCACAAGTTAGAATATGTCACAACAAATTTACACAGCTACATCCTGATTTTAAAACTTCACAATGTATTTCATATCTTAACACCTTATATTCTTCCACCAGAACATGATGTTTATATTCCTACCCTCTAAAATTTGTGACCCACCAATTAACTATGTTGACACACTTATAAAGAAAGAGCCTATCAATTATTCACTTTAGTATTTTTTATTTAGTACAACCTATTATATAACTTTTTGTTTCCATCCTAAGTAGATGCTCGTGATTATATATCTGCTACCCATTTGTTCTACGAATTCGTTTTTCTCATTTCTCCATCCAATTAACATATGCTAGGCAGGATATTCATTTCTGGGTGGCTAAGAATTAGGAGATAAACTCACATCTGCTCTGAGCTGGGAAGCTCAAAGACATGATTAGAACTCAGAGCCATGAAGTCAGCGACAGAAACCTGTGGAGGACACTGTGGGGGCAGAGGGGACAGATGTGACCCTGCTAGAAGTCCACTGAGAAGCTTCTGGAAGTAGCTGCCAGACAGAGAGGTGCTGGCTAGAGTAACACTGTGAGCCCAGCATTTGCAGGGGTTTGTGTGGAAAGGTACAAGGAGAATCGTGAGCAGAACAACAGTGACGTGGAAATACCTACATGATAGGGCAACGCCAGCAGCCTGGAAGAGGGGGCTAGAGGTGCGGAATCTGCCTGAGGTGCAGCTGGGGACAATACTTAGGCCCCCCACCCCCTACCCCTGCAGGCCCTGAGGAACTGCGAGCCATTGATTCAGTAGGGCAGACATAGCACTGTGCAGAAAACATGAGGGGTTCCGAGAGCGCCCATACAAAGCTGATACACTGGAACTGGGCGACAGACATGGAAGGGTTAATCCCTCATAGGTGTGCACCAGGAGAATGCGTCAAGAAATATTTAGGAAAAAACAGCAAGGCATCCTGGTGAAGAAGGGAACCAAAGATGACATTAAGAGCCTCTCACTCTCTTTATGGTGACTGCAAACAACTAAGAAAAAGCCCAAGTGTTCAAGGGAAGGTTACAGTGGGTATCAATGAATGTGCTGTTCCATTGGAAAAGCCATTCCAGAGGGTGGAAAGGAGCCCAGGGCTGAGTGCGGAGATTACAGAGCTTCTGGTTTGAACTGGGAGGCCAGCTTGGAGTCGGATAAAGACATTGGAGAGGATAGTAACATGGGATCCAAGGCCACTCCAAGATGGGGGGAGTCAAAGGCAGGAGAAAAGTGTAGCCGAAAGAATATTATAAGAGGGAAGAAACATGCATCTTAGGATTGTTCTTTGAGAGATGCATTGAAGATGTCGTTTCCAGGAGAAAGGGCTGGAGCGTTGTCGGAAGGTTGGACACAGAGAGACAGGCAGGGGAAAGGAGGTGACAGGGTGGACTATGGTACAGAACAGGCCAAGGGCTGTGGATGGCGGCAAGGAGAGGCATTTCCCTGCAGACTTCTGAGCACATTGTCTTTCCAAAAGATGATAAAAAAAAATTGCGGTGAAGAGTTTCACACACATGGGCAAGAGGTTTTGCGGGGTGGCAATCTGAGTGGGCCAGAAGCGGACACAAAGGGAAACTTTAAAATGAGGAGGTGAGAATGGACGATGGGCCCATGTTATAGGTGGGTAGATACAGAGGTGAGCATCATCAGGCCTGACAGAAATCACTCCCTCAGCGGCGATGGCAAGGCCCCATATGGAAGATGAGAGATGCTGACCCAGTGAGGAAAGGCAATTTTGGGGTGTCCACCGTGAGAAGCAAAAGAGAAGATAAGCCAAGGATAATTATAAGTAACAACAAAACAGTGAAGGTCCCAGATAAGGCCACAGGAACCCTCATGCCGTCAGAGTTCACGTTTCTGTAGTTTTCCTTAGAAAGCACCTAGACACAGAGGCTGCAGCCTAGAAGATGTGAATCGAAGTTTGCCAGGCTAGAGAGGAGAGAGTGGGGGAGAATCAGCAAGGGACCATCATAAGGATGTTGAAGTGGGGTTTGGATTAAGAACAAAAAAAGAGGGGGAAAGGCCTTAGCCAAATGGAAAAGACTCAGGGATGGAGTATTGGAGGGAGCCCCTGAGCTGCAAGCACAGGGCTTGTGGGGTTTAGGTAGGTAGTGTGGAATTATCCAGACCAAAGGAGCAAGAGGCACAGCTGTATTTCCCTCCACAGCACAAGGAGGAGTTGGATTCTTAAGACAGTAATAGTCCCAAGCTTCTTGATTTTGTAGACAAACATGCTCATGTCTCAGTTCATCGAACTCAATACAATGGTCTATTAAAAAAAATAAAGGTCTGCTTATCTTCCATCTGATCTACAAAGATCACTGAGGACAAGCGCACCGAGGGATAAAGGGACAGATACATTGCTAAAGCTGCAGTCCCTGCCCGCCTCATCCCATATACACATAGGAGCCACACCCCCTCCAGTTCCATCTGATTAAGACAAAGGCAAAGTAGCCACGTCTTTGAGAACAAAAATGAACAGCCATGTGGTTTTTTTTTTTTTTCATAGTATTCTTCTTCGGCGAAAAGCCACCGAACTTCTTCTTTTTTTTTTTTTTAAATTGTTTCCAAGGATGAAAGTGACTTTGCCAAGCAAAGTGGCTTCAAAACAGGCCTCAAAAATACTAATAGAAAGACAGATGGTTCTACTAAGAGTTTGGCTGCCAACAACAAAAAAAAAAGTTAAAAAAAAAAGAAGGAAAGAAAGAAAGAGAGCGATGCTATTGAAGCCGGCTGCAAAGTCATCTGACGACTACAAATACTTTTGTCCTGTAGTGACTGCTAGTTCAGCCGGCAGGGTGACAGCAGACATGACACAGACTTGCCTACATCCTGTCCTGCACCCACCCCTCGACAAAACTGTCCCCACCAAGCCCCAGAAACAGCATGAGCATGCGCTTGGCTCTGTTCTGCGCGAGTAAAATGATTACATTGAAGAACTCAGGCTCAGTAAAGCGATCCGCAGGGAAGACCGCTGTTTTTTCAACTCTGCCCCTCTTCCTCCTTATCCCCATTGCCAAAAGGCCTCTTGGGCTTTATGTTCCCGTGGTACAAACTCAATGTGGCTAAAGCGGACTGGGAGCAGAAGTGAGCAGGGAGAAGACGGTATTCCAGGGCAGAGAAATAACGCAGGCAAGGCTGCAAATTGTCTTCCCAAACCAGTGCTATGATAAGACCTATACTTTATGTCGTTCTGGGCAACTGTCATAGTGCTTTAGCCAGATGGCCATTAGATCTAATAGAAACTGAAATATTATATGGTCAATGACTCCTCCCGTGCATGGCTCATTTCATGAGTATGTTCTTACTTTCCAAGGGTAACGATTGTTACCATTGTTACTAAGGCACAGCCACGCTCAGGTGGCGGAAAATCGAGAACCTTGACACAGGAAACTTCCTCCTCAGAGTCCCACAGCTTTGACTTAGTTGTTATTATCTAACAGTAGACTCTATTTTCTAAACTGAATTATTACATTCTTGTAAAGGCACACTGTAATATGCATTAAATTCATGTCAAATTACAACCAAGATGAAGCACTGCATATATGCAATAAATGGTAAGACAAAATATCTTGTCAACTCAGGGCTGACGTCAACCAGTCTCTCTTAGAAGCATAGTAACAGCAAAGTAAGGATGACAAAAATCCTGATGTAAAGGCAGAAAGTTACTGAGGAAAAGGAGGGGAAATCTTTCAGTGGAGCAGAGGACCTACAAAGATAATGTTTAAACCAGAGCAAACTCTGCCTCCCATAGAGGTCAGCACTCACCCAGTATTTTTGTTTTTTCTCAAAACAAAAATTTGCACACATCTTTCAAAAGAACACGAACCTTTTTGTTGCTTGGAGTTTGGGTTCTCTCTCTCTCTCTCTCTCTCTCTCTCTCTCTCTCTCTCTCTCTCTCTGTGTGTGTGTGTGTGTGTGTGTGTGTGTGTGTGTGTGTGCTGTTGTTATGAGACAAGGTCTCATGTCAGGGTAGACTAACATGGAAATAACTATGTAGTCTCAGGCTAGTTTTGAACTAAGGACCAATCCTCTTACCTCTGCCCTCCAGATGCTAGGATGACAAGCAGAAACCACCATGCCTGCCTGGCACCCAATTCCTTCATTCAGGTAAAACTTGGTGTGTTCACCAAGTGTGTGTGAACACTGTGTTGATTATCATGGAAAGAGAAGAGTGTATCACATATGAGTAGGCACAACTAGCTATGTGAACAGAGTCAAGCATTGCCAACACTGACACTATTTTAAGCCACACCTTGTTGTCTCTACCAATTGCCATGAAAGTGAAGGCAAACAAACATGAGGTGAAGATCATGGTCAACTTAGAAATGATCACTCGTCTATTGTTTTTTTTTTTCTTGAGTCCATGATTAGGAATTTTTATAAAATTAATTAGTACTTAATTCTGATTCATAGTGCTTTCTCAATAGCTGATAGCAGATTATTAACGATCCTATGTGATAAAAATATCAATTAAGTATAAGTTCTTTTAAAGACTATATCTGAAAGTTACCTGTAAAGAGAAGAGTGAGCTAAGATGTCAGTTCCTGAGGACAGGATGTCTTTTGAGTGACAGCTGCCAATTATAGAATGAGAAGTATTAAAATATATCTGTTAAAGTAGTGAACACATTTTTACTTAAAACTGTATCTTTATTTGAAAATGAAAACAGAACATATATTGCAAAAATATGTACCTGTTTTGAAGCAGTTTTGATCATTGCTTGAAACAATTATGCTTTCTATTATAATGCTTCATATTCTCAGAAAAATCTTCCAGATATGCTGAGCTGTCTTACAGTTTTCAACCTCCTGGAGATTTAGGGCAGCTGTCACTGTTTCTTATTTTATTAATAAGGAAAGCAAATAGTTTGGAACTTGCACATGACCATATATTTGGTTATAAATTCTTTGATCCTTCTTCACAAGTGCTTTTACCAAACCAACAATTTTCTGGAATAAAAATCCTATTTTACATACTTCAAGAAGATTACGGTAAAATTAATTCCCATATATTTTTTCACTGCAAAATGGGATCACATTTAAATGGGATCACATTCAAATATTGTGTGTGTGTGTGTGTGTACCAAGGGTGGCACTTTGAATGATTTAAACTTTTGAATACATTAATTTTTTGCTTTACCTTTTTCTATATAAAATACTTTCCAGTTTTTCCATATATGTAGCTATCACTCATCTGAAAATTGACCAGAAATGGAGCTAGCATAGAACTTCCCAGATATTTAATACAGAAATTACCACCCTGTGATAAATGCTTGGCAGACCTTCCCCATAGCTCTTAAACTCTTAGCCATTATTGCTTTCTTTGTTAGATAATAGGAAAGAAATTCTCTGATACTTAACTAAAGAATGATTAGAAATAAAATATAAAATTTCCATTGTAATTTAATAGTTTTCAATAAAAGCATCTATTATTAAGCTTTAGTTCAAAATTCTCTGAAACCACCCAAATCATTTTGTCCCGTATTATCTCTTAAAGATCCTTACTTCACTAGTACAAATTCTATGCCACACATTTTCAATTATGAATTCTTCTAACATTTTTAGCCCCAACTACGTTGGTTATATTTCCCACTAGACTTATTTTGCAGCCAAGAGGACTTTATTCTTTCACCTGTCCTCGGATTTGAGATCTTTGAGGTGGAGGCTAAGGTTTCACCTGACTCAGCTGAGGAGCAAACCTAGGCAAAGACATTTGGCCAGCTTTTGATGGATGAAAGAATCAGAAATACACAATGGGTAGAAGAAGTCCCTTTGATAAATGGTGCTGGAGAAACTAGGCAATGCTTGAAAAAAACTGAAATTTGCTTCTACCTTCTAGTACACATAAAATCAACGCAAATGGATTAAACTCCTAAGCACAGGACCTGAGATCATTAACAAGTATATGGAGGGTGTCCTGGCATAGACCTTGCAATGGTTTCATAAAAACTTAGACAAATAATGTAAACGTGGCCAGAGGAAGAGCATCTGATGAAGAGGCATCTATGGAGTAGAGCAACAACACATGGGTACCCAGAAAATACTGGGGTCTGTACCCAAAATACATAAGGTGCTCGCACAACTCAGTAGCAAGAACAAACCAAGTTTTGGCAAGGCAGTTAAGCAAAAAAAAAAATATCGCAAATTAGCATTTTCCCCCAAGGAAGACTAAAACTGTTAAACAGATATTCAGACCTCTAATAATCAGGAAGTAGCACTAAAACCCACATCGAGACGGGACTTCAGGTCTGTTAGGTGGATATTACCCTAGGTGAGAGATGATAGAGATAGGCAGGGCTATGGACAAGCTGCTCATGAATGTTGTTAGTGGGAACATAAATCAGCATGGTCTCTACAGAGGACAGAAGGGTGGGAAAACCTAAAAATGACCCAGGCGTGGGTCTCCTCCCTGACCAAATGAAATCAGCACCTTGCAGAGAGCTGATTTTCTCCCCTTCGCTACCTTCCCTCCATGGTCACTGCAGCATTATTTAAAATAGTGGAGATATGTTTATAAATTCTCTAGGTATGTGTGAACCACTACATAATTCTATATACTTTAACTGTAGATGAAATGGATTAATAAATTAATGTTTATCCATGCCCCCGACAAATAAACAATTGTACATATGTTGGGTTCAAGGGCAGCTTTTTACTCAGAGCTGGTTTCAACATCAGTGCCTGTAGGAAGACAGAGTCCTTTCCTTCTAAATCCATTCTATTTGTTAATGCACTGGTTTCCCACGTAGCACCAAGCATTATAACAGCTCCTAGAGACAGCATACTGATAAGACAGAAAATTCCACCAAAAAATTAAAACAGGCTAACAGGGATGCTGAAGCTGTAGATGTTGAATCACCGAGTCAGATACAGAGACAGGAAATCTCAGGTGAGCCAGCAGCCTTCGCCACGCTTCAGCTAAGGAAACAACTCTGTCTGTCTTGCAACTCTTTCATCGTGTTGAGTGCCTGCCTCCAGACCAGGGGCACAGCTAAGCTAGCCTGGAACTCATAGCACCCACAGGATGACTCCTGGGTAGTAGGTACTTCCTGTCAACTCGGCTGTTTACTTCAATGCAGCTCCCAATGTATCATAATCCTCATTGTGCATGGTGGATCTCGGGCTGCATGCTATCTCCAGACAGGACTCTTGACATTTCCTCAAAGCAATGCCTTGAACCACAAAAACAACTGAAGCCACCCACATCGCCCCCCTGAGCCATCATCCCCTGCCTCAGGTATTCACACCAGTACCCACGATGCTAAAAGGCTTTGCGTGTTTCATGACGGGGAGTGGGGGCTGAGGTTCGATAATGAGATTACAAAATACCTGCTGCATCTGTCACTTAATATGAAAATGCAGATCTGGATTAAATCCATGGAAAAAATGCAAATGTAAAAGATAATTTTAGAAATAACTTGACATGGTTACCACTCTAACTTCAGGGGCTTTAGTTCCTGGCAGCATACAAAATCATAGAAGGTCACAGAACAGAGTTTTCTTTAGAGATGCAGCCTTGTGCCTGTCCCCCACCCGCACAACTCTCCTCTGGAACCTAAAGTAAACCATTTCTTTACATTCAAAATCCCTTCTATGGTTACGCCTTTAAACTCCATGTATTATTCTGACGTGGGATTAAATACAGTTCTGTGCTCATACAGCTAATATAAATATTTCTCCGGTGTGACTTCTATTTCTCTGTTAGAATATGCAAGGTTTGTGCGAATGGGCTGGATTTAAGTATTTGTTGGTTTGTAGCATGAAAGAGCTTCACTACATAAGCCCCAAGAAATATTCTATCAGGAGAAAGAAGACCTGAGCGCCGAGTTCTTTCAATCAAAACCCAGTTTACATTCCACAGGATTCCCCTGAATGCAGCCTCACTGGGGCATATTAATGAGTGTCTCCCTTCATCTCTTAGGAGGTGAAGAGGTGTTTTCTCTGAGAGGGTGCAGGCTTTCTCACAGTGCCTGACTGGACAGGCGCTCAGACGGCTGCTGTCACAAGGACACTCTGCCTGTAAGCTGCTCAGTAGAACATTTGTCTCTGGAAATAAAATGTGTGAAATTACCAGAAAGGCCACAGAAGATGATTTTTGAGCTGAAAATGTGAAATATTTTTGTAATTGGAAACCCATTGAATATAGTGTCATTTATATAATGAAAAGTTTTACATCTTTACTTATGAAGAAATACAACACAAATACATTCAATGACACAGGACTTTCTACATCAGCTGCCACACCCTAAGGAAAGTGAGGCCAGTTGCACATCTTTGCTGCAGTAACGAGAGACCCAGCACATGTAATTACTATATCTAAATATGCAAGGATTATACAACACTACAGATACTTTACTAAATGGGTAGAGAGCTTTCCTTATTAAAAATACTTTGTAATCATCAAAATTCAGTCAATTCTCCATATAGACATTTTACTGCAACAGAAGAGACTGCATGTTGACTGCGGGAATCCTAGGCATCTACCTGTCCTTCAGAAGAGCTTCCATACTTGTTAATACAGTGGCTACATGGGGTGGATGCTCAGCTAGAAGCACATGGACACTTTCATAGCCCCCCTTTATAGATCACAAAATGGAGGCACGCCTACAGTTGGGCAGAACAAATCAAACAGATAGAATAGGACTTAACTTTGGTCCAGTAACTTTGCCACAAACAAAACATGCAGCCACTGTTCCTCCTGGGATTGGAACCAAGGATGTGATACAAACAAATGTCACATCAAAATGAACTATGACTACAAATAATATAGACTATAAGGTAATATATTAAAAATGGGAAAATGTAAAATATGCAATCAAAATATGCCACTGATGAAAAAAGTCTGTTGTTTAATTATAATAAATGTAAGTGAGCTAATCCTATATAATGAAGGCAGCAGTAAGAAAGTTGAACACAGCTGGGCAGTGGTGGCGCACGCCTTTAATCCCAGCACTCGGGAGGCAGAGACAGGCAGATCTCTGTGAGTTCGAGGCCAGCCTGGTCTACAAGAGCTAGTTCCAGGACAGGCTTGCCCAGATATGAGAACAGGCCATGCATCTCGCCAGGGCAGCACAATAGAGCCAAGCCTGTTAGCGCATGTGTGAGTGGGCCAGCCCTAATGTTGGGAGCATAGGAAAGCTGTCCCCATTACACATCTGTCTTATGGAGACGTGGGCAGGAGAGAGTTGCTCCCTCCCACCTACTCACACCTGGGGCAGGTGGGAGAGCTGGTCCTGTGTCATAAGAGCAGGAGAGCCAACCCTATTATCACAGGTGTTGATGGGCAAGCCCTGAAGCTGTAAACCTAGGAGAGCTGTCCCCATTTCTCATCTGGTGGACCAACCATACAGCTGCCCAGGTCTACAGTTATGATTTGGCTCACCCCAACAACCACCCCCTCTATGACCTGCTGGAGCATGTGAATGGACTGACCCACAGACCCAAAGCTGCAGGATCTCCACAACATAGGGCAACAACAGGATCTCCAAGCAGGGTCCCGGTGAGGGCCTAGCAGTGATACTGTAGTAGAAACCAGATGCCTCTAATGAGACCAATGAACACATGCAAGTAAAGATATATGGACAAAGGGGTTTATGGTGTGACTCACTGTGTACACTGTGGTGTGACTAACTGTGTCACACTGCAGCTTCTGTGACAAGATTTTTAATTATTTCCCTTTTTAAAATATTTTTTCCTTTTTTTCCCTTAAATTTTGTTTTATTTGCGGAGGAGTGCAGAGCAGAGGTCAAATGCAAAAGGAAGGGGAAATAAATGGGCTCAAGATACAGGATGTAAAAGACACATAGAATAAATTAAAATAAATAAAGTTTTAATAAAACAAAACAAAAAACATCCAGATATATTTTATTTCCAAGACATACAGTTATATCACAAGGGCCAAAATGTTGGAAAGGACTGGAACAGCGTGCCGGAAAAAAAAAAAAGAAACAAACAAAAGCAAAGCAAACATAACAACAACGATAACAAAAAAACCCTTATCACATAAGATGGACTTGAAAGCAAAGGTATAATTGTGCACAGTGACCTTTCAGGGACAACCCTAGAAGCTTTGATTCAAAACAGACTAATGCTTAGTATGTTATGTCCATCCAATAAAAGCAGCCTCACAGCTCATGACCCAAAAATTGAGGAAATTGCAAGAAGCAGTAGCCTCCCTACACGAAGGGACAATTCTATCAGAGCTTTATACAGTTAGGACTGCACAAACGACACAACACAGACACCATTCAAGACACAACACATACAAAAATTATCAACCCACTAAGACAAGCAGTAAAAGGGGACATTTCAAAGTCTTAGTATAACGTAAAATTTTGGTTTTTAGACAGAGGGGAAAATTGCTGACTTTATAAATGGAGCTCAGGAACATTTTCACTTTGTGAAGGAGTAGACACGCCTGAAATTCAAGATCTATGCAATGTACTTTAGACAATGACCAGCTGTCTCGGCAAGTGAGTCCACATTTCCTTTAGAAACACGTTATTTCTGAAATACGATCCTTGGTTTTTATTTTTTATTTTTTAGTGTGCTTTGCCATTGACAAGTGGGATCATTAAAATCTGTGTTTGTTCTAATTAATGTGTGGGTGGTTGGCAGGAAAGAGAGGTTATTTAATATTATGGAATGGTTTGAGAGTCTAAGCTGTACCACTGGAAGACAACACTGCTGTGGAAAACTACCAAGAAGAATGAGCTACAAACACTGCCGTGGTTTTAGAAATGTGAGCATCGTACGGCAGCACGAGGAGCTAAGGGAATGATCAAGGGCCATATATCAAATTTTCCTTGAAACAGAAGAAACTACAAAACAACAAATCTATACACGCATTTGAAGCAAGCACACATGTACTGTGGAAATGTTATGTGAAATCTGCAAGAAAACCTGAGAAATTAAATGCGTAAAATATTAATAGCAAGCAACACAGAAGTTGATCTAAACCTATAAAGAAAAAATGTTGATGAAAAAATAAAATCTTCAGAATTTTAACTAGATTTTATTGAGTACCTGCCTTCTTGCACTCAAAGTAATTTTCAAATGATTCCAAATATGACAAATTTCACGTCACATTATTCTCTATGAAATGTGACTGCTCTTCAATAGTTATTCTATCCAATTTATGAAGAAAATAATTCCCTACTACAACGTGCAAACAGTTAGGAGAGACGAAACCAAATAGAAAAGAGCAAAGGAAGCATGCAGTGTTGGTCACATTTCTCCACAGAAGAGGGAGAGGCCCAGCCAACATCCCCAGCCTCTTAGGCTGCCTGCCATTTGCTCCTCCGTCCTCATCACCAGTGCAATTTACCGTCAATAGGTTTCCTTGTGTATTTTAGAAAATGAAGTTTACCAGGATCCCCAAAATGCAAACTTTTAAAAATCCATCCATTCATATTTCTGTCCAAGTGCTCCAAACAAGTTCCCAGCTGAGCCAGGAAAAAAAAATAGTCAATGTGTCACTTGTCCTGAAAGGGATCATTTATCTTTCAAAATGACTGCTTTTCATTGACTAGTCTAGAACAAGCTTGATGCTGGCTACACAGCCACACCCCGTACAGGCCGCCTGGTTTGAAGCACCAGGCGTGTGGGTAACAACACACAGTCCTCAGCATGCTCTAGTATACAAATGGTTCTACAAGGGATGAGATGGCAGGGGAAACCAGCCACTATGGCCTAAGTGCTCCAAAGAGCAACACAACCAGCAACTGCTCTCCTGGCTGTTCTCTAAGTATTCGCTGATGATAGTTTCCTTGTTAAGTCTTTCTCCACCCAGACACTTCATTGGTTGGTAAATTCTTTCCACCACAAAATTTAGAGGGGGAAGAGAAAGAGGGAAAGGGAGGGAGGGAGGGAGGGAGGGAGGGAGGGAGAGAGAGAGAGAGAGAGAGAGAGAGAGAGAGAGAGAGAGAGAGAGAGATTCTTTTAGATCAACATAAAAAGTTAATGAAAGAGGTTAAGGAGGACAGAGCTTTGGTTTGGGCTAGAGAAAGGGTAAGGGTGATGTTGGCAAAATAAATACAAGGCCAAGAAGATGAGCCCTGTGAAAAGAGCAAGGGAATGCATTTCCATGTCGTCATAATTTCAGTATTACAGCACCGGACTAAATGCCCAATCACCACTTTCAGCGTCTTCTCTTCTCACTAGAAAGATGCTCCACTCTTCTCTGCATGTCGTATCTACGCTAGGTATTAAACAGCAATTTACATGTGATTTGCATCTTTTTTTGTACTTGCGGTTTTGGTAAGTCTTCCAAACCTAATGACTGTTCCTTTGGCCGGCGACATAAATGCTATAATCACACAATTATTGCAGTGGGAACAGTTTAATTCAGCATTTTGTTCTCAACCTCAGAACAATTACTCAACAATTTCGGTTAACCAGGGACTAAGCTAGCTGCCTGGAGAGAAGCGGGGTACTCACAAGCTCCATTGTCTCACATAAAGGCAGCTACTGGGTCTGCTGGGCCTCCCTGGTCCAACACTGCCCACTTCAGCTGCTCCTCTCTGCACTCCTAAGAATGAGATTATGCACCTCCCTGGAAGGACTTTTCATGACAACACTTTTATATTTTAGAGGTGAGACATTTTAGTGTGTCTAAATGTACTTTAGAACATTGACTATCATGATAGCTTCATGCAAAGAATGGTATGTTTACAGGTGTGAGTTCAAAATCCTTCCTTCCAGGTACCAGATGGGAAAGGCCTCGGCACTATGGGCATCTTATCCATCACTTAAATGCCATGGCGTCCAGACTTGCCTGTGGCAACCTGCATTCTGTATTTTTAATTTTTAGATGGCATAACCATGGTTGTTTAGTTCTTTGAGATTGTTGTAGCTAACAGTTTTATATGACCCAAACAGAAGCATACAAAGTTGAGCATACAAGCACAAACCTTTGGAAGTCTAGCTGCTAACAGTATACCTGTATAAAAAGCAACAGGACTCTGGAATCAACTTCTCTGGCTTCCTCCCGCAAGCGCAGGCTCACTCGGCTAGCTGGCAACGGTTTGGAAATCACTGAGTTTACAAGGAGGCCTAGGTGAGTAGCTGATAAAGTGTTCCTCAGACAAGCTCCTTTCTCCCACCTCTGCTAGGAGGGTGATTCTATGTTTCTTCTTTTTGTTTGACTTTTCCCTTGAAGAGTGGGTAGAGGAAAAGGCAGAAGTACTTTAACTTGCATGACCAGAGGAACCCTGACTTGGTGTTAATAGCACAGGTACTGTCTCATTATAATGAAATCAAGAAGAAACTATCTGCATATTCACATGAACAAAGGGTCAGCATGCAGTGAACTACCCGGATGAAGGCTCTCTTAGGTGCACACCGCTATCACCAGTGTGCCTCTCTACACACACTTCAAATGTCCAAACTAAATTCTGCACTCCAATGGGCTTTCTCCAAACCTGTTCTAAGGTAGAAGAATACTAATTAAGAATACTAGTTAATTTGTCATAGATCCTTAGGGTCATCTACCCTAAACAGACCCCTCTTCTAAGTACTTCAATAGCCTCCTCCACCCAGGTTTCTCTCAGGGAACTCATAGAAACCATGAGTGAAAATCAGTCCAAGTTAAATCTTCTGATTAGCTACTGCACTGTATGATTGGCATTAAATACCAAAGCAGGGGGTATAGAAGACATAGTAAAAAAAAGTGATGCTGGGTAAATATAAGCATGAGCTCAGTTACTGTGATATCCTATGTGGATATGTGGATATGATAATAATCAGCTAGCCACCCCAACTTTGAGTGTTTGCTTCTTCATCGTCAAAAGCTGAGCCCGGCCATCTTCTGCAGAAGAATCATAGAGCACATTCCTTTTGAGCATTGCACTCATTGAGCATGTTGTATAAATCAATGGTAAAATTCTTAATTCCTTAATCCAGGTACTGCAGTGAGATAAAATTATACAGTGAACAGTTGTAAGCAGAATACAGTCTATAAAAAGAGTATGCCAAAATAGTATCATGGGTTTTTTTTTGAATGAAAATAACTCAACTTAGTGCAAAATTTATGCTAAAAAATGAGCCAAATATTAAATTCAGAATGACAAAAACTGGCTATATCTTTGCCATGTCTTGGTTAACTTGGCAGAGAGCCAGTTTTCCAATATTATGACCATCCTGTGGCCCCAGTAAGCGTTTTATTTATTTATTTATTTTTGTATTGCATAAAAATACGAGCCCAAGAAGGGAAAATGTGAAACGGATGACATATTTCAGAACAGCTTCTCCGGGAATACAAAAATATTCCCCAACTCAAAACGGAAACAAATAGAAGAGGCACCAAAACCATGCCAATTGGCGACTCTCTAATGCCATTCAAACTGGCAAATACTGGGCTCTCAAATGGATTTTAATTATTCAAAAGAAAACTCGGAAGTGGTTCAAATATCAATTGCTTTCACAGAATCAGAAACTCTCTCTGAAGAGAAGCATATGACACCCCTTTCCTTTATCCTATCACACGGCAGCCATTACCTGGCTTGGGTGCTCCTCGGAGTGGAGCAGCAGTGGATAGAATAAAGGCGGCTTTTTTTTCTGTTTTTCTCCAGATTGTATTATGCTCATCAAACTTGGTTTCCCATTGGTTCAGAATAGAAAATGTGTGTGGACACATATGTTTACTGTTGGAAGCTGGAAGAAATGGGAACACTGACTACAGCAGAATTCGTGGGTATTTATCCATCCTTAAGAGTGCATTCCAGAAACAAGTGAAAATGAATGTTATTGACAGCCGGCTTCTGTACACAAGGATTCTTCCAGAGCAGACCCCAGGGTCAAATAATACTGGGTCACTGGAAACCCAGTCTGCTCCAAAGGATTTACTTTCTAGGGCCAACTCTTTCTGCATCTCTGGTACTGAGTCTCACTGAGACAGCTTTCTGACATCTAAACATTTTCATATCTACTATAAATAAGCGCGAGTCATGAGGGTGTCATTTAATCTCCAAATCTGTCTGGCCTCCATGTGTGATCAGGAGGAGCTAGACTGGCATTTTCAAAGCTGAAGGTCTTGAAATCGAGGCAGTATGACTCAATCACAAAATTATTAGAGCCGTGACCTGCACGCGACTCTCTCAACACTGAGCTGCGTGGGTGCCGTGCTTATACGCACAACTGAAATTACCCATGCTCGCTGCTGGGCCCAGCAAGGGAAGCAACAGATCCCGGCTCACGAGAAGAGCCACTTTTTGAGATGAACTGGAAATAAAACATTCCCTATGACCCAAGCATCCCAATTAAACTTTCAATGAGTGGGAGATTCATAGACTTTTAAATAAAGCCAAGCCCGCTAAATCCTAAACTCAGGGATGCATATTGAGCCTCTCATTTGCCCCGAGTCTTTCATTTCACCGAAGTCATGGGTCCTATGGGCTGCTCACGGCACCACTCAGTATTAGCAGCCACACAATTGAAACCTTTATATGTTTTCAATGGTCCATATCCAGCAAAACTGCCTAAACACACAGAGTAATGGGCTCAGTATCCAATAATTCAGGAAGAATTTCACAGCCTCACCCACACATGACCATTTTTGCAATGGCTCAGATAAAGCTTTGGGGACCATTTCCTCCGCCTAATGTTATTGGTCACTTCTAGTCCCCTCATGCTTTCGTTATCTTAACAAAAAGAGAAGTTTCAGCTTAGGTTTCAGTCAGGCTATGGCTGATCACCTTTTACACATTAGCCTGTGCCCTGAAATATTTGAGATAACTGCATTGATTCCATATACTATAAAATGTTTTTATAAAAATACATTTTTGTTTTAAAATTTGCTCTGTGTCTATGTGTGCAACTGTGTGTGTCTGTGTGTGTGTGTGTGTGTGTGTGTGTGTGTGTGTGTGGATGTGGATGTGAATGTAGTGCCTGGTGTTGGATTCCTCAGAACCTGACTTTAGGTGGTTCTGAGCTGCCTGATATGGGTCCCGGCAACTAATACCCCGTCCTTTGGAAAATCAGCCTGCACTCCTGAGTGCTAAAGCCATCTTTCCAGCTCTTTTACAGATCTTGAAAATCCTTTAAGAATTACCAGACCTTCTAGTCCCGTGGTCACCCTCCTCCTGCAGATCTGGGGGCTGCAATTGTGCTGACTAACATCTTGTCTGGAAATGCCTTGGGGCTATCAAGTGTGGCTTGACATTCTTAATACAATAGTACGATGATATAAGTCTCCTCTCAGTTGGGTGATGCTTGGCCACCTCTAATACCAGTTGCACTCAGAAAAAATATTTTTCAGACACATGACATTAGTTACAAGTTTGCAAATACACTATGCCATGAAATAACCAAAACAAACCAGCTCTGGTTAATCAAATGGGTACATACGCTCCCCATGTTGAAGACAATGAAAATCTTACATTTAATAAAAGCAGGGTCAACGAGCAACCCCTTCCAATCAAGTTCATTTCACTGAGGGATAGGCATAAATCTCCAGGGTCACGATGGGAGAGTGCTCTAAGTACTTGAATGGCTTAGCTGGTTGGTAAAACCACAGCAACACGAGTTCACCTCTCCCATCTACTATCCCTCTCCCTCAGTCTCCGGTTTATTTCTCCATCCTTTGGCGACTGATCAGAGTCCCTCTGCCTAATATTCCCCCAACTAATTGCCATCAGCTGGGCCCTACTTTTGTTATATTTTAATGAAATGATTCTATTATTAACTAGACAAACACATCCCAATATGCTGGCGGCCATGTCAAGGCTGGTTGGGTATAACTGATCGGAACTGCTGGGGACCAAAAGCACACTTTACATTTTCAAATTTCCTAGTGTCTGTCGAAGGCAGGACAAAAACTCAATCACTGAACTTATTTTTCTTTTACATATACCGTATACAGATAGCCCAGATGCAATCTTGTGAAAATTTTAAGAGTCCTTTTACTCAAAATACAGATTTCATCCTATGATGTTTGTCATGTGAGGCATTGCTTCACATTTTGTATTTCGGAGCATTTTAGATGTCTGAATTTCAGATTGGAGGCTGTACTGCTTACTGTCCTAATCACTGTGACCCAATACCTGGTAATAAGCAACTTGGCTCCCAATTGAAGGTTCAGTCCACCGAGGGGAGGAGCAAGCTCTAACAGCTGGACCATCTGTGTTGATAGCAGCAGGAGGCAGCTGCTCTATCTCCAGGGATCAGGAAGGAGAAAAGAAGTGTGTGTGTGTGGGGGGGTGTCTCTAAACCTGAAGACCCAGCTGCTAGCTACTTCCACCTGTGACACACACACACACACACACACACACACACACACACACACACACACCCCTTTTACAGATTCCATGCCTTCCCCAAACTGCTCCACTGTCTGGAAACCCAGTGTCAAAACTCAAGGGCCTGTAAGGGCATCCCACATTCCAATCACAACAGAAATACTCCAAGCAGATCCTGGGAAATCAGTGGACCCTAAGATCTTGGGGGAAGGGAAGGGCTATTTTGTGCATACAATTTTACACATTCTTTTTCATACATTAGTTTTTGAAATAGTCCAAGGAGTGACTAGAATAGATGAAAGTCTTATTATTTAAAGGCCCTGGCTTCTCTTGTTTTCCCTCCCAGGTTATGGAAGCAGTCACCTCGCAGATGTGAGAGTTGCTACTTAGTTGTCATCACATATTTTTTTCAGGCCATTTAAAGCTGATTTCTCCCACCTTTCCTGGCGAATTTCCCTCCTCAACAACAAGGGCTGTACCATTTTCCTCTAGATCCAGTTAAATTAGCCAAGAGGAGGCGGTTTCTGATACCCAAACTGCAGAAGCCTTTGCTGCGTGTCCCCACTGAGCAGGCTTTAGATGACTCGACCCACTGTGAAATGGGTCCCCTTGGTGGTTCAGGCTGACAGTCTCTGTCCTCATCACGGCATCCCCTCCTGTCTCCACTTTGCCTTATTAATTTCAGAAGTTGTTTATTTACTTGTTTATTTTGATCCTTTGAACTTTAAGATTCAGATGCCTAATTGGGTAAATACCCTGTTTCAATTTATTTATTTATTCACTCATTCAGTTTTACACATTTAAAGCTATTGGTCTTATTCTTTTGCTTAGCATACCATGGGACTGTGACATTTTTAACCCACATCTATCCTGATAATATACTAACTGTGGTTTCAGAACTGATGTCTGGAATTCTGTTCTTTCCCAGGTCTCTACTTCTATACTTCTATGGTCAGGAAGAAAACCCTCTTAATTTGTACAGACTCTGTCTTTGAGAATGTCTTTCTCCACATTCCCTCCCACATTCCATGCACTTTATGTCACGTGCTGAGTGAACTATGGCCTGCAGAGATGACAGGGCAGAGATAAGATGGGAGACGCACAAAGGAGAGAGAAGTGACAGACAAGATGAAAAATACTGGCTTGTAAGTATAAGTCTGGTGTAGGAGGGTCCTTCTGTATTTGGGTTGCTTTTATTGGTTAATAAACTGCCTTGGCCTTTTGATAGGGCAGGACTTAGATAGACAGGGAAAGAGAAGAGGATACTGGGAAGGGGACAGAGTGAGAGAGAACCGCCTGCCAAGAAGCACCCAGGTCAGACACGCTCAATCTTTCCCGGTAAGCCACGACTCGTGGTGACACACAGATTATTAGAAATGGGTTAAACAAATATGTGAGTTAGCCAATAAGAGGCTAGAGCTAATGGGCCAGGCAGTATTTCAATGAATACAATGAATACAGTGCAATTATATCGGGTATAAGCTAACCAGGCACCGGGCGGCGGGAGCGGCTACCGGGACCAAAAGCAAGCCCGTGTGCCTCTTACTACATAAATCCAAGATAAATTATTTTAGGGCAAATGGCTCCCAATCTGAGAGGGATTTGCAGTGGAAAAGATGTACATTAGGCACAATGTCAATACTGAGGCTGACCAAGGATGACCCAATGCTCATTTACAAGGGCCTCAAACTCAATGTTTTTGTTTTTTTTAAAATAGCAATTTTCTATAAGTAATCAGTTTATTTACATGGCATCTGTCTCCATCAGAGTCCTTTATCAGCTGAGCCATAGCTCTACTCTTTTCCCCACAGGCATCCATCACCGCACCCACTGCATCCAGGATGCCTGCTCAGCTTCTGAGTCCTTTGCAGGCTCTCTCCCGGTTTAAGGATGGGAGTACATATGTGTTGATGTGGTATAATGTAGGTTAAAGCCAGGTTACACTATTAAAAAATTAGATATCCATATAACCTTTGTTCCCAAATAAGATTTAAATCACAGGAAATTCATCCTTCAACTTTCCATCCTACTATGTGAAGAAATATTCATTCATTTCTGAAGTCATACATCTAAGGATTCAATTTGTTGATTCTTACGTGACAGACATTGAGAACACAAGATGTGATCTAATCACTGATCAAATGGATAAATGTTTATTGAGTCCATTTATTGAGTTTAATAATAAACATTTTAAAATGTTTATTAATTTTTAAATGTTTTTAAAGATTTATTTTATTTATTTTATGTTATGTTATTTTATTTATTTTATGTTGTTATTTTATGTTATTTTATTTATTTTTAAAATGTTTTTTAAATGTTTATTGAGTCCGTTCCTTCCTTCCTGCTTCAACCACTGTCACCAGAAATGAGAGCCTTCTCACTCCTTCCTCCCTTCACAGAGTTCTGACTGACTTCTCCAGCATCAGGGGTTTCTAGATTGTGGGCTTGGGAAGCAATATAGAACTAAGGCCCCAAAGACTAATCCAGAACACTAAAATAAAATTTAAAAATAAATCTCTAAAATTTAAAATTCTTGAGTCTCAATTCTAAAAGACCAGATTCCTGAAAATTTAATTTAAAAAATTCATTAAAATACTTTAATCTACATTTTAAATAGGGATAGCTTCATTTAAGAAGCATGAAAATGATAAATTTTGGGGGGCACTTTTCTCAATAAAAGAGAATATAGAACATATGTAGTTTTGTGAGCAAAAATATTCAGGTATGTTAAATATACATACACACACAGAAAGCCGCGAGGAACAGGTAGACAGGCAGGGTGTATGCGATAGCTGTGCTCACACAGCATTTTTTTAAAATTATAACTGAAGTTGCTGAAACACTGGATAGAGAGCCTCGAGCTTTAGATCCAGGGACTGAAAACAGCAAGAGACCACCAAAATGTGAAGTCACCTACAGAAGCAAGACCACGGGACATGTGTTCGTAGAACAGGAGATCTCTTCACTCACTGAGGCAGAGTCAGTGCTTCCATGGTCTTGCTCGGTGTCACACACAAAGTCATAATTTCTACAATGAACTTTTTAAGACCAAATTTGGAAAGAAAATGCAGAAAAGGAAATAGAACTCTGAAAGCTTTCATATAACTTCCATCTACAGCATTGAGCATGATGTCTCCTATTCCAAACAAACTCCAGACAGTCTGTTTTCCAACTACTTTTCTACACTCATGTTTAAAAGAGTAATAGGAATAGCATTATTAAGCTTGAGCTTGTGATCTCTGGAGTGTAGAGATTGAGACACACTACCCCACTGTGTTGGCCTTCTTTGACATGTTTTGTGATCTATTCTATGCTTTCAACGACCATAAGTTTTAAGCTTTCGATATTTAATAACAAAGGGTTATTAAATGGGTTGATATTCATCCATGTTATCCATATTACCTCATTGTAAAATGTAATCAGTTAAATAGGAACAACAATGTAGCAACAGGCATTCTTGGGGTTCTGCCATCGTCTTGTCAATCTCTGCAAGACTTGAATCTGTTTTCGTTGTTTGGTCTCATTAAAGACGTATACTTCATTGGTTTACTCACACAAAAATCTATTTGCCTCTGTATGCCATATTTGCTTTCTCCTTCATTAACTTCCCAAGTACTTAATTTAATTTCCTTGTAGATATGTTACATATTTTGTGAATTGTTTTTTATAACTTATGGAGAGAATGGAGACTAATTTTCCAAAGTGGCATAAGAATTGGGTGTTCAACAAAGGTACCCATTCAGCTGTTCTCCCGAACATAGGCATCAGCGCAGTTACTAGTAAGTTCAAACTTGACTCTTACATATTATCCTTTTCACGTATTATTGGTTGTTTAAAATTCTTTCCTTGCTGTCTAATCATTGAGATACTTGTTTATGCTGTCTAAATATTGGGCTTTTATTTATATTTTGGTGGATTTACAAATCATATTATTCTTAGGACCTTGTCTATCTTACCTTATTCTACAATATTTAATGACATGATTAATAATGAGCACATAACCAGTATTTTCAAAATTGTATTATATGAACATGTTTTTGAGAATATTTACCCCTAAATATTGATTTAGTGTTTAAGATAATTCTTGTTCTATATCCTATATCTTCAAAAACATTGCATTTAGCAGCCCTAACAACCGAGAGACAAAGCCGTCCATAATGCCGGCCCCTCCCTCTCTCCATACTCCCTTCTGCCCCTATTCACTGCACATTTGTTAATTTTACATCTTATAATCTAAGCACCATGTACTAGATACAGTCAAGCTTAAAAGATAACATATTCCCAATAAATTGAAACTTGCATCTCCATCCAGCACCCTATTTGTCTGTGTGCACCCTTCTGGCTTTGGTTTGGTATTTACAGACTGAACTACTGTGCCTGCTTTATTTAGCTCAGTGTTTGGCTACTGAGTCTTTTTTTTAAAACTATGCTCTGACCTTCAGATTTTCTGTGCTGCTATGTATGTGTCCTCAATTTTATGCCTCTTTCAATAACAGCATGCAGGTCATTTCATTTTCTTATACAATTCAGTAAAGTGTTTCAGGATATAAAGGATTTAAATATTTGCATGTTTTAAACTCATTTTTACAAAGTTTGTGCTTTACTAGTTTTAATATTAGCTTTTTGTCATCATTTTTGATGCTTTTGGTATCATTATTTACTTCGGGAACTTTCGTTCTGTTTTTTTTTTATTTCATTTTTCTTTATCCTGCCAGCAGTTCCGATGCAATTCAGTTTCTTTCCGCAGGTTGCCCTTGAAGATTTTCTATACACTTAAAAATCTAAATCGCTAATATCCCTATGTGAAAAGAAAATAAGGATATTTTAGTTCTTACCATTGCCTCCTGAATTAACTATTTTTATTTTTAATATTTCAGTTTGCCTATTTTTAAATGGTATATATTTCAAACTACAAGGACTAGAAGCTTAAATTCATTAAAATGCACTGCCAAGCTTTTTCATGACAAGTTTTTTTTGCCTATCTGTAGCCACTTTCCTTCTGAACTCTCTATCTAAAGATGTCTTGGTGAACATAGCAGCTCTGAGTCTCTATCTAAAGACGTCTTGGTGAACATAGCAGCTCCGAGTCTCTATCTAAAGGCGTCTTGGTGAACATAGCAGCTCCGAGTCTCTATCTAAAGACGTCTTGGTGAACATAGCAGCTCCGAGTCTCTATCTAAAGGCGTCTTGGTGAACATAGCAGCTCCGGGTCTCTATCTAAAGGCGTCTTGGTGAGCACACATCAGGCTGGAATTTGACCAAGTACAGTGACTTTGTTTTAACACAAGACCGAAATTCATCATAGGGCTTCATTTCAGGCTAATGGCTTTTCTTCCCACATCCTTTCAGAGAAATCTGATAGTCATGTGAGTCAACCTGTCAGGCTTTATTGATAATCTCCTAAAGCATTTCCACCAATAGCCTTTAACACCATTTCCTTTGATAAGCCGTAACTTTGAATCATGAAACAAACTGTGAGTGATCTTATTTATAGTTTGAGAACATTGCTCTTCTTACAGACAGACTTAAGCTGTTTCTTAAAATGAGTTCTAGAACATTCTTCTCTACTCTCTCTCTTCCTTGTGTTTCATTATTTTTCAATTTTTTTCTTTTAGTTCATAATTATTTTTCAGCTCTTTCATCCAATTGATGATTTATCTCTCAAATTCTGTCTAATCAAGGGCTTAATCAAATAATTGACATTAATTTGGGAGTTATATTTATAGAGATATAATTTATATATAGTAAAGTTCCTTTCAATATTCTTTACAGAGTTTAGATGGATGTATTAATCATATAATCAGCAACAATTTGGAATTTCTTGGAATGATCCCATCACATGTACCCCATGCCTATTCTGTATGATCAGTGTACTCTCCTTACTCCTCAGCAGCACACAGAATGGATTTAATCAATACATTTTGATTCTGTAAGCATCGCTTGGGCAATATAGTCTCACTCTGCACAATAACTTGGAGATTGGTTCATGTTCCCTGTGTGTTCCAAGAAGGTTCTTCTGGAAGCCAATCATGTTTGCTGTCCTCTGGCTGTTTGGTAGTCATGACAAATTATTTACCCACTCAATGAATTTTGGGTTTTTGCAAGTTTGGTGGGATTAAGATTAAACTGTTATGCTCACACACACACACACACACACACACACACACACACACACACACACACACACCTTTTTCTTATGGAAATTGAACTTTGATTTGTAGTTTGGGTGGGGCTGCTGGTTATAAGTGCAAATTTTGCAACACCAAACAAAGGCTGTCAAAATGGTTTCCTACACCAGCATGTTGCTTGAATTCTCACAAACAATATTCTCAGAAAGTCGGTTTCTTCACAGTCTTTCCCTCTGGAGAAGCATCCAGGTTGGGCAGGCCTGCATGTTCTCCAGGCCGGGCTCCCGTGTCAATCCACACCTCTTTAACTCTAAGGGGCGACCATATTTTTAATGTACTTCTCCGTCATTCTTATATCCTATTTGGTTGAAAGTCTGTTCATTTCTTTGAGACATTTTAATTTAGTTACATCTCATTTTATTCTTGAGTTTGGGGAGATCTTGGTGTATTTTTTATAACTTTTCTCAGTTATATGTTTTGTAATTTTTTTTCTTGTCAGTCTGTGGCTTGCTTTTTTATCTTCTTTGCAGTTTAAAATGAAACTGTTTTAACACTTGTGAAAACAAATTCATTATCTTCTATTTCCTTTGTTGGAGGATTCTTCTGGTAATCTTGACCTAACACAAGGTCACTAAAACAATCCTACATTGCTTGCTAGCTAATTTATGGTTTCATTTCCTATTTATATATAGCTTTTCATGTAGGTGTTTTGAGACAGGGCTTCACTCTTTAGTCCAAGAGTGGGACCTTTAGTCAGGTGCATGTTGGTGTTTCTGAGGGGACACTGGGACTCAGTCAACTTCTCCTTTCCTGTGGGCATGGAGGGAGTGGCCTGTTCAGCATGAGTTCATGCAAGAGGAGCTCAAAACAGGTGGCTGAGAGAGAGAATTTTGAATGAAGTTCCACGGACCCAGTGAGTTCCTCCCTATGGTCTCTGAGGTCTCTGGCAGTTTTCCAAAGCTGCCTACCAGGGGTACCATGTCTTACTTCTTTATACCTTCCTCAAATACGTTTGTCTATAACGCTTTTCATTGTAACTATACAGGTCTTCCTTGTCTTTTGATTCATTTTTAAAGTATTTGATGTTCCGAAGAAGTTTAAAATCCCTTTTTATATAATTCAAATTTTGATTGTTTCTAACATACAGAAAACGTACATTCACCTTTACACCTGTGACCGTTGTGTGCTCTGTAATATCAAATTGCCATGAAAACTAGGTCTGTTAGGCTTCCCACACACATAGCATCATTTGCGAAAAATGCATTGTAATCACTTCCTTTGTATGTAAATGTGTTTGAGACTTTATCCATGCTTACACTGGAGGAAGTAGCTACAGACAAAACATAATACAAAGTTTATAGGAACAAATGCCCAATATTCAATATTAACTATCAAAAAGTTACAAGTTCTTTGTGAAAATAATTTATACATTTGAGGAAAATCCCTTCCATCCCTATTTTGTACACAGGGTTTTATCATAGCCAAGTGTCAAATCGTGTTAAAAATCTTTCTCTAGATTCATTGAGATAATTTTCCTATGGCAATCTATTTGTTACAGATAATCATTTCCTTAATCTGATAAATCTCTTTGTTATTAATTAATTTGCATTACTATCTAACTCTGAATAGTTTCTTATTTTAAATGCAGCTTATTCTCCGGTAGATGGATTACTTAAGTATCTTCTGAGTTTCCAAATGAATTGGTATTATATTTTCCCCACAAAGCACACTTTAAATATTATTTCAGACCTTAAATTTACTGAGACTTTTAATGACCCACACCATGATCTTGTTTTTACATTTTCTATAAAAGAATCATTATCCTGTGATGGTCAGCTCGTTGCTCTGCAGATGTAATTAGGAATAAAGAGGAATGTCATGTCTTCTCAAAAACTAATCTCCTAACTACGTAACATCAGTGATAAAGAAAATGATTGAAATATTCAACCATACTTGTAAATTTGTTATGTTAATCCTTTTAATTATATCACACTAAAAAATATTAAAAATATCTTTAAGCCTATTACACCTTTTACTGGGCGTACAGATGCTTAAAGTTATTTTTTCTGTCCTTTTGATGACTCAACCATATTGTAATTATGAAATGTCTTGAGAGCGTTTGTTCTTTGTTCTAAGACTCACTTTGATTCTAGGAAAGCTGTTCACATTTTCTTTTCTTTTGTTTAATGTTTACACGGTCTAACTTTTCCTGGTCTTTTGCTTTAATTGACCTGAATGCTCACAAATTAAGTGGCTTCCTGAAATGACAAATTGGTAGGAGGTGAAGCTTGCTTTTTTAAACAATTGTCTAATTTAGGAATTATATTGTGCTTTATACCCTTTGACTTCAGACTATGTTTTTTAATCATATTTTGTGGTGATCTTAGGATCCAAATTAGAGGTGTCTTCCTTCCGGGAACATTTAACAGCTGGGCAATACTCCATTGTGTAAATGTACATTTTCTTTAGCCATTCTTTGGTTGAGGGTCATCTAGATTGGAGCAGGGTCTGTCCCTAACGCTTTGGCTGACTTCCAGGAACCTATTCCTCATACTGGGTTGTCTTGCGCAGCCTGAATACAAGGGGAGGAACTTAGTCCTACCTTCACTTTCCACGCCATGCTCTGTTGGCACTCATGGGAGGCCTGCTCCTTTCTGAATAAAAACACAGGAGGAATGGATGGGGGGGATGGGAGAGAGATGGGGAAAGAGAATAGGAGGAGAGGAGGAAAGGGAAACTGCTTTGGGGATATAAAATAAACAAATAAATTTAATTAATAATAATAGTAATATTAATGATTTCCAACAATGACAAAAAGTAAATAATAATTGCTAAGGTAAAGAATAGCAGGGCATATTTGTAATCCCGTGTTCAGGAGACAGCAGGTTTGCCTAGTTGACGCTGCAAGCTCTTGATCAAGTCAGCCTATGTCATATAAGAACACTGCTTCACCAAAGCTGAATAGGAAAAAGAAAAAGAAGGAAGATAGGAAGGCAGGCAGGCTGCCCTACTTGCCCTAGACCAGATAGGAATATTTGTCCTTATATATCACTGAGATCTGCCTAGGAACATCAGGAGAGAAATATTGCATCTAATTTCTAGAAAGCCTCATTACAAGCACTTGCACGTTTCTGTTACATCCTTTTCCTTGCTCCGGCTGCTGCGCCATGTCTTAGAGCTGACCCATAAGCCCAGTCTTCAACTGGCAAGACACTGTAGCTGTCACCTGTAGACTCAGGGAGAACCTGCAATCCCAGACCCCAGCTCTGCAGATGCTAGAGCTTGGTCTGCCACTGAATACTGAGCCTCAGGCAATGCAGCCACTTTAAGAAGGGTTCTCTGGTGAGGACTTTTCTTGTCTGGATGTGACCATAGCACAAGGCTACGATTCTAGAGCTGTAGTTAATGTGCTGGACTCAGTCTTGAAGTTTTTCTTCCCTATGTGTATTCTGAGATTTTTTTTTTTAACTCTGGTAAGAGCCGGAATGTATGGCAAAGCATTTTAATATGGAAACTAACTATTCTGTAACTCAGCATCTTAGAGCAATCTTGCCTTCAAATTGCCTCAGGTATAAATCTGGCCATTTGCGGTATGATGTTAAGGGACACTAAAGCCAAGCACACTACCCTAGTGAAAAATAATCAAAGAAGAAACACCTCTCTGTGGTGGTGGCCACCGCCATTTTCAAAGTTAAAGCATAGATGAGGTGAGAAGAAGCAAGCCCCCTGCTTTCTGAGGCAGAGAAGATGCTAATCACTTTGGTAATCATGAGGAGAATGTCCAGGGTCCCAGAAATTACTGAAGGAAAATAAGAAAGCCGCAAACAATCACTGAGGCACCAGAGAGGAGTGAGGATGAATTTCCAGTCCATGGTGGCTACTTGGGAGTCACTCAATCTTTTTATTATTTTGATGGCTAATAATGGTTTCAAAATCCTCAAACGAAAGCACAGTACATTATCCCAGACTCAGAACTCATGGAGACATTAGATGGTTTAAAGAAATTTAAAAGCAAGTTTTCCTTGAGCTATTTGGATTTATTTCATCTGTAATCTCACAGTGAGTGATCAGAGTCTCCGAAAGAACCGAGGAAACAGAGAGGTGCTCTACAGACTTCTTAGGTATGGGTCTCAGTCCCTGCAATTATAGCTTTCTTTTGTTTAGATCTTTCTTCCCAAACACTCTGGAAAAAAATCTTGGTCATTGTCAGTGTGTGCCAATCCATGTGGCATAACAAACACATCTTCTCATCCCAAAACATCTAGTATAACTCAAAGTCACGAACATACTGCTCAATACCGGCTAGGAAAGCAGAAAGCGGGGAAATCGTGAAACCTGACCCCCCTTTTTCTTTTTATTTGTTTTTCGAAGACAGGGTTTCTCTGTTGCTTTGGAGCCTGACTTGGAATTTACTCCATAGACCAGGCTGGCCTCGAACTCACAGAGATCTGCCTGTCTCTGCCTGCAGAGTGCTGGAATTAAAGGTGTGTGCCACCACCGCTCAGTTACCTCCCCCCTTTTAAATGAAAAGTGCCTATTATTTAAGTTGTAGCTAACTTTTTCATATTTAACATTTGTATGTAAGTATATGTGTGCATATTAATATAAGTGCATGTGTGCTTACATGGGAGAAAGGAGAACAGAGAGAGAGAAAGAAAAGAGAGAGGACAACCAAGATCATCATTTTACCTGCCACTCATCTTTTTGTTCTAGAGTCAGGATCTCACACTGGCCTGGAACTCGAGCTTCTGCAAAATGTGCCAGTATGAACCCCAGGTACCACCTCCTCAGCTGGGACCACGGCCATGCCTGCTGGGGCTCAAACTGGGGCCTGTGTGCTTGCATGGCACACATTTCCCCAACTGAGCCATCTCCCAGGGACTGCTCTGATCTCTGCCTCCAAAAGAGCTTCAAAATATAACCAGATGGAGATAAGTCATATCTTCAAGAGTTCAATGACTGTGCAGATGTTTCATGTGCACAAATATATTGTTAAACTTGAAGTTTTTATTTCTCAGGTTGGTAGAGACAGTCCTTAGAATGACTTTTCAATTCTCCTTCACATTGTCTGCTAGGTCCTGACCAGCCGAGCCCATCCCCACAAAGGGACATTGAAGAGAGTCATACGTCACAGCAGACATTGGAGTGTCTCTGGCAAGAATGACTTTGCTCTGGCTCCTCCATCATTCACCATCACCCGTGGGGAGTTTGAAGAGGAGAACCCAGCAGTGTCGAGTTTTCTCCCACTTTGCCTATAATTCCGTGTGTGGGTAGATTCCCTGTGAGTACTGACCCTTAAAACCCAGCCTTAAATATTACTCTGATGTTTAAGAAATCTAGAAAACGTGTCATTTGGCACTATGCGAAATGAACAAGGGCCCTGAACACGCTAGCAGAAAACTCCCAGTTTAACAAATACAGCCAATAGAGGGAAACAATGGAAGAAAGATTTACCACAGCAAATATATACCTGAAAACAGAACATAAACATTTTCATTGTATTTCAGTCCTCAAGGTGGACATCAGAAGGTTAAGTATTTCAAAAGTTATCTTTTAAAAACAAAGGTGAATTTAGACAGATTTCATGCCTAAGAATATTATTAATTTAGGAGAATCTCAAAAGATTACCTCCCCCCCACCAAAATTTTACCACCTAGAAAGGTCAAATCCATTTTAAATCATACTCATCAAAGTTGGGGTTTTAATTGAGTGGTTGTAGTTTCTAATTATATTTGGATGTGAACCAAATGAAGATATTTGTTCATTAAAACCAGAGAAACCATATTTTACTTTGACTGAAAACAACACTTAAATATTAACTCCCGCTGATATCAATGGGAATCCTGAACAGAGTTCAAGTACAGTCTTTGGCCCTGGCATTAATCCGAAATCTTTTGAAATGAGAAATAAGAAGAAAAAGAAGGAGAAAAAAGTTACGGGAAGGATTTCAGAGAGGATACTACCAAACAGTGACGTTCAAGCTGCATAAATTAAACCCTACTGGTGCCTGAGACTAATTCCCAAGAGAAATTAGAAAATGCATAATGTGTATGTGCCTGTGTGTGTGTGTGTGTATGTGTGTGTGTGTGCACAGCCATGCACATGCAGGCTGCATATGGAGTCCTCCAACAGACAGAATGACCAGAGTGTACATGCAAAAGCCTTCTCTCATCTTTGCTAGCCTGCCCGAGAAGGGCCGCAATGATGGGAAGCTTTAGGATTTCTTGCGGAAACCAAAGACTCTCTTATTAGCATCCGCGATTGTCCGTGGGTAACCGCACACTCATTTGAATTCCAGAAAGACTGATCTTGTAAAGAGAACAAGATGGGCCCATATTAAAACTTTTAATGACTTTAGTAAAAAAAGGTGGAACTTTGCAGCCAGCTGGCTCCATACGAAAGCCAGGCAGCTCAGCATGAACTTAAAGCTATCTTAACATAAGGAGTAAGTGCCAATAATTAGCATATGTAGTGCGAACAGGTTTGCTGGCACAAGCAAGTGAAAAACTCCAAGGTAAAGCTATTATTAGGGAGTAATTAGCTCTGTGAAGTAAATGAGTGGAACAATAGCTGCCAGCACCGACAATATGGCTAACATCTGACTATGTGGAAGATAACATTGTGAAGTATTGCTCCCTGAGCTAGAATCTGTTAATAACCATATGTTAGTGTAATTAATGCAGAGTCTTCCTGACCTGTTGTCACATAAGAACAATGCATTCTTGGAAACATTCAAACAGGCAGTCCCACACTCCGGCTAAGAAATAATTGTCAAAGTTGCTTACGAACAACTCTTTTTTTTTTAAAAGGAAAATTTCAGTGAGTAAAAAAATCCAAAGGACAGAGAAAAAGATGCTGTGAAGCTGGCTTCTCCTCTGCCACAAGAAGGCCCTTGCACAGGAACACCTCCTTCAAGGAGACTGAAAGTCAGGATGTGTACCTCCTACCTACCCCCCCTCTCTCTCTGCCTTGCTCCCTCCTCCATCCCTCCTCCCTCCCCCTCTCCCTCTATGCTTTAATTTGGAAATTACACCAAAATCATTTATTCTTCTAGCCCCTTTGGCCCCCAGCTCTAAGCTCCGGAGCAAGGGCTGGTCCTAAGCCACTCTCTCCCCATCTGTGGGCGATTACTATAGATCCTCTATACTACTTTCATCAGGTGGTAGTTGAATTGTCAACAGTTTTTTTGAGAGCATTGTCAGTGATTTTAGAAACACGAGTCCAGATAGCTTGGTTACCCAGGGAAGGAGAATGGATTCAAGAGATTACTAAAAATGGCCTTGAAGAATACCATGATGATCTGATAGAACTATATGGCCACCCCCACTAAACAATTTTTATAGGCCCACTTTTGATATCAGTTGGTCTCTTCTACTTCTTCTCTGACTTCCTCCTTGTCACCTTCTAATATTTTTGCAGTATATAAAGGTTCCATTATGCTAAAAGTGCATTCCTGAGTCATCTCAGAATATGGTTCCTATGTGTGTGATTCCATTGATACCAATTTTAACGTGGCCACACCATTGACAGCCATGGCTCTCTTTGACATGAACTTAATATAGAAGGAATTGGAAATAGCCATTATAAAGTGCAAAATTTACAAGAATCGATTATTTTCCCCTACTCTATAAATTACTTATACATATTTTCATAAGAATTAAGAAAGATATTTTTGTAGCGTCATGGCCTTATGGCATTGAAAAGGCTGGCTCCTGCTGAGTGCTCCTTCCTATCAGTTAGTCTGTTTTCATAAATAATACAGAGAAAATAATGTATAATGACACCTGAGTAAGTTATTAGCAACAAACACATTTATTCAGTTGACAGAACTCTCAGCACCATGGTGTCCTATGATGGTAATGAAATGATAAAATAATTGCTGCCTACATATTGAGCTCTGCAGTACACACACATGCGCACACACATATATACACACAGTGACATGTTTGTATCTACATCATGGTTACATTCTATTCTTGCTCTGTAAGAATATATAACACATTCTTAGAGATTATAAGTAATATAAACAATAATTATTGGTGATATGTAATTTACCATGGAAATTCAGGTAAATACATGGGGTTGGGTTTGGATGATGATTCCTTGGTAATATTATCTGATGACTGTGCAAAAATATAAGAGATATGTTGTTAGAATATTTTTGGATTTGGATTAAAGTTAGTTGACTTCAAATATTGTGTTCTGTGCAAATGCATCTCTTCCCCACAGCAGAGGGGGGGAAATGGCCTAGTCAGCCAACACTGGGCACCGTTGGGCACACTGGATGAATGAAGTGAGTCTAATCATCCAATTCTACACAAATTTTGACCATGTTCAAATCCACACTGTATTACAAATCTTGATCATAAAAGAAAGGATGAGATTTCATACAGGCTTCTTAGTAACTTTTGTGCCTTCGCAGAGGACTCGCCGTCTTTGGGGACTTTTAATACTTCACAGACTAAACTGGCCTAGGGAAAGATTGTGTCTGATATCGCTGCCATCCTTCCTCTTGCTAAACATCTGTTTAAGGGCTGTGTGATCTACCTGTCAGCCCCAGGGAGCCACAGTGTGTTTGAACCTCCTGTCACAAGCCTTGGTGCCGGTTTGATCACAGGCTATGTGCACACTAATCACACGCTTCATCTTTCTAATGTCGAAAGGGAGACATACGTACATGAACACACACGCACACACGATACACACACACACACAGAGCTAGGCTGTCTTCTCAACCTGACTGTAATTAATCTTTCTGAGTGGGAACCTGCCTAGTTTGAAAAGGAAAGACGTGATGGGCTGCTGTTTTTTTTTTTTTCCTTCTTCTTTAAAGGCCTTATTTTCCTACCAGGCATCTTTATACCTGGGTGGTACCCTTTACAAATCACCTTAATAGTGGCTCAGTGACAGCGAAACAACCTTCAAGATCACCTCATGAATGAACCTGTTGGTAACTTTACCTAAGAAAAGAAACCAATAAAAGAGAGTCCTACAGGGGCTCCTTTCAATGATTCTCTTTTTACATGCACGCAGGAAGAAAGGAGCCAGGAAGCAAAGAGGCCCTTTTTCATGGCCCTCGCAAGCTCCTCTTTCCACTAATAATCTCACTGTTACTTCCCACTTGCTCAGTTGCACACAGATATATCCAGAGCTACGGGAGCTCGGAGAGAGCGAGCATTTAATGTCCCTCGCATGCTCTCTCTTTCAGCTGTTTAAAGTAATGCTTTATGCATCTCGCCTTTTACTGCTGTTTTCTTTTCAGAGCTTTAAGTGAGATTAATGCCATGGTCCAAATAAATTGGAAAGACACTGATATTCAAAACGTAATGGACCGTTCCCAGGGGACATAATCCCTTGTGTAACCGTTTAAAAACAATTTGGAATACAATAAACAAAAGGCAGAGAGGGTTGGGGAACGGCACAAGTTAGCCATAAAAGTAAGCGAAGGAACGCATTACAGCTGTCTGATTGTCCTTCCCCAGTTGCTGCTATTGGTTTGCGATAACCAGGCTCTCCTGAATCCACAGATCAAGTGCTGTTCAAATATGCCCAAATTTCAAGCAACTCGGTCAATTCCTGGATAACATCTATCTCAATATTTCTGATAAGTTTATGTGGCAGGTATGGCTGTTACCCTAGCACTCGAAAGAGCACTAGTGAGTTCTCAGTCTGAGATTAGTCTGCTCTATGAAGTGAGTTTAAGGCCAGCTGGGTCTACCCAGCAAGACCTTGTTCTCAATAAAACAGTATAATGATAATACTGATGATAAAAGTCTTACAGAGTTGGGACACCTGGCCTAGTCAAAGTGGAAACTCATTAAATGTGTGATCTCATATAGTTTGTGAGAAAACCCCTAACATTAATCAGAAGTGAAGAAGCCCTCAAACTACAGAGGAACACAATATAGCTCACTTTATGATATTCTTAGCTTGAAGAAAACTGAAAATGCAGAATGACAAATTATCCTGACTATTTTATACTAAAGGAAAATTTGAAATAGCTGTAAGCTTTCATTTAAAAAAGGTCACATAAACAGAACCAAAAATGATATTTTTAAGTCCTCTATTGAGAATTGTCTATTTTAAAACTTTATCTTTTGAAGATTAACTTCATTTTTATGTGTAGTGTGCAAGTGTTCACAGGAGCCAAAGAGGCTGTTGAACACCCGGAGGACTCTAGGGACAATTGTGAGCCCACTGATGTGGGAACTGGGAACAAAGTCCCATTCCTCTGCAAGTAAAGTACACACTCTTAACTGCTTAGCCACCTCTCCAGCTCCTACTTTAAAACGTGAACATATTGACAACTGAGATATTTCATATTAAATAAAAGTGTTACATTAGAACTTTGGGTCTCACTATGTAGCAATTTCTGTTTAGGTATATGCCAGCCTTGACCCATGTTCTTATCAATGTGTCTGAAGTTGTTGAGTGGGATAGAGAATATTCAGGTAATTCTGTACCCACATAATACAGATAATATAACTGTGAGTTATTCCTCACACCACACAGCCATGTGCAAAATGCATATATTAATAACCATGGTGAGTAGATTTATAAAGCCAGGTGTAAGTTTTCTTCTACCTTACTCTTCTTCACACAGCTCCGCCCTGTGCAGGTTGAGCTTATGAAAAAGCCATTCATTGTACTGATAGTGCTGATTGACAGGTTTATTTTGTTCCTAGGTGGGTGCTTTAGCTCACGTTTTCTTAACTGTGAGAAGGAGGGAAGGAGAGAAAGGGGTGGGGTGAGAGAGAAAACGTGAACACACCTCAGTTGTATGTATACTTGCTTGCAGTGGTCAGAAGCCAACACTGGGCATCTTGCTCAGTTGAGCTCAACTTCAGTTTCTTGAGCCAGGGTCTCCCACTAGAGCTGCAGCCAAAAGTCCGCTGAACTGACTGGCAGTCAAGCAGGGCAGCTCGTCCCATCTCTGTTCATTCAGCAATGGGATGAGGATTTGCAGGGCTGGGCCCAGCTTTCCTATGTGTAACTGAGCTCCGGTCCGCATGCATGCAAGGGGACACAACAGAATAAGCCATCTTCCCCACCCCTTGCTCTTGTAATCTTCAGCAAGCACCAAATATAAAAGAACTAGAATGCAAAACTGGGGTGTAAGACTGCTTCCTGGTTACAGGGATTGCAGAGATTCTGTCTGCTGGACCCTTAGTTTCGTGCCCAGGGTGAACTGGTCTGACTCACAGCAATGCAATTCTGACTATGTTTCAGTGCACAGTTTGACCTCAGGGAGCTCACAGTCCTGTGGATCTGTATTGGGACACAGAAGTGGGCCTCAGAAGTAGTGTTCAGGACAGAGAGAATAAGGGTGTGACAGAACTATTTTTTTAATCTCTCATGCTTTCTAAGATCATTTCACTTTCTTAGCCTGAATTTTAGTTTTGGCTTTCCTTGTTAAACCTAACAATGGGATAATAAAACATATGTCTGTTTGCAGATGATCCCTGCTAGCTGTTGGCCAGCTATTACTTGTTTTTCCATAAGCGCTTCAGAATGGGCAGATGACAGTTCTTAAAGAATCACTTACGATAGTAATTTGTACTTTCTTAACCACCCTCTGCCCCCAGACAATGGAAATATGGTTGACTGTGATGATTCCTGATTGGACAAAGACAGCATTGTTTTTTAGACTGCAAACTTATATTACCCATATTAGCTTTGTATTAAAGAAGGAGGGGACTCTGGGCTGATGTCAATGGAGGCCTGTACTGAGCTATTATATTCTCACTTGTATGTACAGGTTGTGACAAGATAAAGGCAAATGGTCCCTAAAGTCTCGTGTGGAGGGGAGGTATCAGATTGCTCCCGTGAGTGTGATACAAAGCTTACCACAGTAGGATGAGGCAAAAAGCAGAGAAGAGAAAAGGCTATGAGAGGGGTCACACAGATGTTTGGGTGGGAGCTGAACATTTGTGGTGCTGTTGTTGAAGGGGAGGGCGGCTAGAAACCTGTAATGTCACAGCTGGAAAGGCTGGGGCAGCTAGAGTTGCAAGACCTAGAAGGCCTGTCTGACTACAGGGTGCACAGGTGACTCAGAGAGAAGCCACTAGAGTCAGAACAGTGCAGCAGTCATTGCAGAGGCGGGGCTGCAAGCCCTGACTGTGGGTCGAGTGGAATGAGAAGTACACACATGGGGTGAACGAGCTTCAGCGCAGCACATACATGAACAGAAATGGGTTAATTTAAATTATAAGAGTTAGCTAAGAAAAAAAAAGCCTCAGCTATTGACCAACCATTTGTAATTAATGTTAAGTCTCTGTATGGTTATTTGGGAGCCAGTGATCCCAATGAAAACCTCTGCCTACAATGTAGTTTTGGGTGGCTTCGAATTCACAGAGATCAGTCTTCTGCCTCCCCGGTGCTGGACTAAAGGTGGGCATCATCCCACCCAATCCTATCAATTTCTAAATAGAACTTTAGTCTAGCCCAATACAGCGTGATGCCGGGATAAATGTTTCCATGTGGTTCTCTTCTAGTAGAAGGACTTATCTTTCTGAGAAGAGTTGCTCGTCTGATACTATGATGAATAAAGTCACTAACTAAGAAAATGGCTCCTTTATTATGGGATGTGTCATATGCACACAGGTGCACACCCTAACAAACTCACACGTGGAGAGGAGGAGGAAGTTTTCCATTAGAGTACTCCAGGAGCTCATTGCACGTGGCAGGAAATTTTGCCTGTTACATTTTCAGTTATTATGTGATATTTAAAATCCCATTCAGTACGTGGCCAGCAGGTCGGGGATTTCCAGAAATTGAAAAGAAGGAAAGTGTACACTTCAGCCTTCCTAAGATTATAAAAGCAGGGTTTTCTTGAGAGCAAGAATGAGTCTACTTTCAAGGGGAGTCTCTTTCTCTTCTTTCTCCCTTAGCTTTACTTGACTGTCCCCTGAGAAGAGTTACTTGTCTGATATTTTGCTGAATAAAGTCACTAACTAAGAAAATGGCTCCTTTATTATGGGATGTGTCATATGCACACACGTACACACCCTAACAAACTCACACATGGAGAAGAGGAGGAAGGTTTCAGGAAGAACCGTCACCTATGGAAGTTTCATTATTTCCCAAGTAGAAATGAAATCAAAATGAGAAACTATATTATACTGCAGGGTTGGAGAGTCTTCATTTCTTATTTTTCAAACATAGCACAATCAAGAAATACTTTCCATCCTTATCCTATGCTTTGTTTGGGGGATGATTTTATCAAAACTTTAAAGTATAGACCAAGAACAGTATGTGTCTCTATGCAAGGAACATAAATATTTTTGAATACATGTATGTAAAGGTAGGCCTCAATCAACAGTACAACATATCCAATGTTTGATCTTTGAGATGCTGTATTATTTTACTTTTAAAAATTTAAGATATCTAGGCCAGTCTTGGGGGTACACACCTTTAATTCCAACACTTAGGAGGCAAAGGCAGAGAGATCTGAGTTCAAGGCCAGCCTGGTCTACATAGTATGTTAGATGTCCCCAAAAAAAATCAATAAACAAAAAGGCTTCCTGATCTATTTTCAGCAATTAAACACACCTTATGGAAACTTATGCTGGGGGCTTAATATAGCTTATACAACATGCAACAGAACATTTATTATATATAAATAAAACTAAACAGAAAACTCTTTACTAAAATATTCCCGAGTAAATTTACCTGGGCAGATTTACCATCACACTGGTAAAGTAAACACCCCACTGAAACACTAAACTCTAGCTCTTACTTCGATATGAACGGACGCACATCTGTTCTCCCTCTAGATGGCCACGAGCAATACATGCATGCTGCTTTCATTTAATTAATTACTGAAACACGGTTGCCTCTAGCCCAGGCTAGTCTTGAAACTATAGCTCGGGCTACACTTGAACTCCCTATCCTCTCAAGCACTAAGGTTCTAGGTGCATACACCCAGCCAGCGGCGCTCTTCAGATTTGATTTTTTGAACTGTCATGTTTGAAGAAACTTCTAGCGGCTGGGTTTTGACTTCATGAGGTATTTTGGAATATCCTAAGAAATCCACACCAAAGATACAGTGTTTGTGATTTAGAAATGAAGACAGTGAGGGCAGCTTGGGCCACAGGCTAAGTGGCTGTGCACGCTTGCTTGCTGGGGTTAAAGTGTGTAGTCTCTCACTGCACCCGCCATGGGGACTCACCATGACAGGACAATGCCACCCCACCAGCCACCATGGTTAGCACAGTCAAAACACAGCCAGTCAAGATTATTTGTTTAAAAATTTGAGTGAATTCATCAAATATTTTGGCATTTCATTTAGACATAGCCCAAAGTGATGCTAATTCTCTATCCAGATGGTCAGGAGTCTAGTACATGGTGATAAGAATAATGAGAAAGATGTAAAACTAGTATTTGCTAATGATGAAGCAATGTGTACAGATTTCATCAGCCAACGTAATGTGGATTCGGGATAAATGACCCTTAGGCTATGTGAATGCACATAGCCTCGGAGCCTCAAGACACTGCTGCCTACTCTAACCTCAGGACAGACCAGCAGCAAGGCCCACTCGGGGCAGGACAGATATCATTATGATCTTCCCATGCTAAGCCTTTACCTAGAATACAGGATAGCAGAAGCTGCAGTTAGATTAAATAACATCCAAACTGTAAGAAATTAATAAACCCCTGAAGCTAAGCCACTCAATGATATCTCTCAATGATAACCACGCCATCTCTCCAGATCCCAGCGACACTGAAGAATGAAGTATAATTCAAAGTTAAAACAAGCATATCTAGAATTTTGTCTCTGTTCATTTTTTTTTTAATGTCAGCACTTTCTTGAGAAGCGGGATACTTTGCTTTCAAAACAACTGCAGTTCAGTGTACGAAAGATTGTAATAGCCACTGCAGTCTGAGTACTGTACCCAAAGTGATAGCCACACTTTCTGGCCCTCAGCACTACAAGTATGACCTTATAAGGGAATAAGATCCTTGGAAATGTAAAAAATATATAAAACTAAATCCTTACTGGTGTTTTTTTATACGAGAACACAGGAGGATGTCACAGACACACAAACCAATGGCAAAAGGATATGAAGAAAGACTCAAACACAGTGATATATTGACTAGGCAAGAATCTCAAGGATTGCTGGGAAGCTAACAGGAAGTGCTGAGAGTCAGGGTCTACGTTCTCTATTAGATGATGCAGAATAACCCACCCTACCCACACCTGACCCAGACCCTACCGCACCATGTTATATGATATTTTGTTTGTGTTCTGACAAATAAAGCTTGCCTGAAGATCAGAGTGAAGCTAGACACACAAGTTAGCCATAGAGGCTGGGCGGTGGTGGCACACAACTTTAATCCCAGCACTTGGGATCTCACATCTGTAATCATAGCATTAGGGAGGTAGAGACAGGAAGTGATATGGCTAGGCAAAGAGAGGAATATAAAGTGGAAGGAGACAGGAGCTCAGTCCTTTGTTCTGAGAATTCAGTAGAGGTAAGAAGTCTCTAGTGGCTGGATCCTTTACCTCTCTGATCTTCAGGAAAGCTTTATTTGTTAAAGAACAAACAAAACATCGCCACCCTACGCATACCTGATCAAGGTCCCACCCTATCCACATCTGATCCAGAACCAAAAGGAAATAAATCTCCATTGTTTTGGCCCACCTAACGTGAGAGATCGTCTACAAGAGAAGGCCTATGGAGCTATCAAGAAAGCAGCTCTAGCAGCATTGAATGAGAATGCCCTCTAACTAACACACTGTAAAGATGGCTGTCCAGAGAACCCACACTACACCTGCAGCTCTGGGGTGCTCCAGGGCACTAGTTGTTACAGCTCCCCAAATGTCCAATGCTGCTGCATTTCCCCATTTTTGAGCTTCATGGTTGACTAACGGATACTGGAGGAGCATTGTGCATGTGCTCATGTATGCATGTGTGTGTGTGTGTGTGTGTGTGTGTAGGGGTGTGTATGTGAATATACTATCTGGAGTACTTTGCCTTGTCTGTGCAATGTAAGCACTAATAGTGCTCTTCATTTAAATTTTCTGGCTATTATTTCTCAGGTGTCTTTTGGTGTACATAGATGCTCATCTGTCTTACTGATTTCTGAATTCTTCATGATATTTCACAGAATACATGTACAGCAGGAAACTATCAAATGCTTCTCTCAAATTATTTTTTATAAACCTTATATAAATTTATAGTCCAAGGCTGTTGAATAATTTTCATAACTAAAGTTAGAAATATTTAAATCAATCCATTTTAGTTTCAAGTAATATTCCATTTTCTATGTAAATATGCCTTGTTTTGAGTTAATATATTTAAGCATCAAATGAAAAAAGTGAGAAACTGTCTATATTTAAAAAGAAATACTTATTTTTCAAAAGAAAAATAACATTGATGACTTGTGTAAATATGCCTCTTGGTTTTTAAGTTGTGTTATTTTAACAAAATGGGTACTTAAATATTGCAAAAACTTTTATCAAGCACTATGAATACAGAAGGTATACTAGCATGAAAAAAATCTATATTAATTTTATGAAAAATCAATACACAGAACTGTGCATGGGTCCACACACATCAAATACCAGTGGCTGAGAGATCAGGAGTCCAAGCCTGTTCTCTGCTACATAGAAAGTTTGAGGCTAACCTGGACTACATAAAACCCAACTCAAAAAGCCATTTAGATAAGTATCATTAAGTAGTATTTCATGGAATTGTTGAAGACTGATAATTATGTCTTCCTGAGGCATAAGCTTTATTATTTTAACAAAATTTCATCCCATGATGGCCACACACACACACACACACACACACACACACACACACGTGCACATGCACGCAAATTCACATGCCTGCGGTTTTAGAGGTTTACTCAGTTTTATTTGCATGGGTGTTTTGCCGTACAAATGTCTTTGCATCATGTGCAAGCAGTAACCATTGTCACTCTCAACTTGAGTGCTGAGAACTGAACTTGGGACCTCTGGAAGATCAGCCAGTATTCTTGTCAGTTGAACCATCTCTCCGAATCCCTATAAATACCTACTTCTGCAGCAGCTGTGTTGTTAACTAACATTTTGTGTGTGTGTGTGTGTGTGTGTGTGTGTGTGTGTGTGTGTGTGTGTGTGAAAAAGGATCTCACACAGGTGTTCAGACTGGACTGAAACTCACTATGTAGCCCAGGCTGACCTTGAATGTGTGACAATCCTCCTGCCTCAGTTTTCCAAATACTGGAATAATAGCCACTGGGCATTATGTCCAACTCCTTCCTGCCGCCCTGTCTTCATTTTGGCACACACTCACAAGACAGAGTATGGTGGAAAGTCAGAGTCGCTTAGCCCTGTTTTAATTTCATAGCGTGTGATAGAAGTAACATTTAAAGGTCAGAGAGAAGGGGCACACTCACTTCTGCTCTGCAGAGCCTGCTATTACTCCAAGTACCTTAACTTTTATAAGCAATAACAACATCAGCTCTTCTGCACTAAACACAGCGATGCCAGATTATTGGACACAGCTGGGGGCAAGAGGCCGGTTGGGGTGAGGCAATCAACAGATAGCACGTGCTCCTTCTGCCGGGAGAAGTCGACACATGCGTATCAGTGGTGGAACACTGCAGCTTTAGGCTGTCCATCATTTCTCCAAAGAAGTGCTCAGCCCCGAAGAATAGTAAAATAGGTTGGTCAACAAGTGAAGGCCACTTCACTGTCTTTTATCGCGATGTGATGACCTCCAGCTCAGGAAATGTGGATTTAGCTTACTGCAGTTGGACAAAATTCCCACAAGCCAACACAGATTTAAAATATTCCTGTCAACAGCTTCCACTGTGTCTTTTAAAAGCTTACTACACTTTGAAGTCAACGTTAGAGGGAAACTGTAAAGTGCAGAGAGAACAGAAAACGGGATGGAAATAAAACCGGCAAATCTCGCTTTACCTCGATCCAGGTGAACCAGGGTTGTGGTCTGAAAGAGGCCTAACTTCAGTCTGGCCAATAATAAAGCCATTTCTGAGAAATCAACAAAGATTCCAAAAGGGAACACTGAATATTGCTAATAAAGAAAGAGCAAAGAGGGGTTAAGGTGAGTAATACCAGGTTCCTGCTGGGCCCACGCGCCACGGACACAGCCCTTAACCTCTGTTGCTATTGTTCTTTCACCCACCGATGACAGACACTTATGGTCTTAATTGCAGCTCTCTGACTTTCAGCGGGTATTAAAGAGTGAACAGGAAGGAGGCCCGCAGCCTTCTTTACTATCATGTTTATTAAAAATAGCTCAGGATCACATGAGGGAAGAATTATATTAAAGCAGGTGTGTTTGTATGGAACCCTGTAACTGAGGGCCTTGATGAAGGGAGGAGCCCTTGTGTACCCAAGCACTCATCTAAACAGATGATGTGGGAGACATCCCACTGGCATTTAGTATGGCCTCATGCAGCTGCAATGAAATAAAACTTAATCGTGGTCCAGGCAGAAAGGAGGGACCAGTAACGATGAAATGAGGGCAGCATATGCTGAGGTAAACCCCCGTTTCTCCTTCAGGTGAACGATACCACAGAGTGAAGAGAAACAGAGCGAAGTTCCTGTTACCCAAACTGTCTGTCACTGGCCTGTGTGGGGAGTTTTCCCTCCATGTTAGCAGGAGACTTAGAATATCTGGTATGTTGCCCTGTTGGTCATTATTCAGGAAAATAATTCATACTTCTTAAATTATAAGTCGCATTAAAGTAGTTTCAAATTACAGCGTGTAAAAGACTAAACAATTACAAAATAGTTAACATTAAAATAATAAATAACTTCCTAAGCATTCCGGAAAAGAATAAAGTCATAAGTATCATGTACGTGGATTAGTGAGAAGGATGTCTCAGTGGGTGAAGTCGATTAATATCATGCCTAAGGATGAGAGTTCTAACCCTGGGTCCCACATGGTGGAAAGAGAGACCTGACTCCTGCACACTGTCTTCTGCTAGCCACACGTGTACATGTGCTGTCATGTGCATCTCCCCAAAATAAATAAAGTGTAAATGCAATTTTAAACACAAAACTTAAAATATGGGTATGAGGGAAAGATTTAGAAAAGAAAATAATCACAAAAACTTAAGGATGTTACCACTTCTTAGTGCTTCTAGAAAATGCTATTTAGAGGAAGAAAATGAGACTGCAATTATTTTGGTATGTACACTGCTCAAGTATTCTAAAATATTCTCAGTGAAATGAAATTTAAAAACTTAGGAACTACTTCGAACAGGCATTTTGGCTTTGTCCTGAGGTTGTATGGTCCAAAAGATGAAAGCTAAATCTCTTCTGTCAGTCTTTACCTAAAGAAGAGGCTGGTCTGTATAGCCCAGGCTAGCTCATCTGTAGACACTGCTGTATACCCCAGACTAGCTCATCTGTAGACACTGTTGTATATCCTAGGCTAGCTCATCTGTAGACACTGTTGTATATCCTAGGCTAGCTCATCTGTAGACACTGTTGTATATCCTAGGCTAGCTCATCTGTAGACACTGTTGTATATCCTAGGCTAGCTCATCTGTAGACACTGTTGTATATCCTAGGCTAGCTCATCTGTAGACACTGTTG